>WSYH01002001.1:0-99232 GCA_036426205.1 Ascaphus truei | reverse complement strand
AGGGACACGTAATTATTTCTGAGCTTTGCTCCTTGTTTCCTCCATGATTTTGCTATGTGTCTGACGTTAGGTGATGTATGACTAGAGCATTAGGCATTTGAAGTGTGCTTCTCTAGGCTGTGTTACACTTTGGTCCTATCATGTACTGAAGCCTTGTCACTTGAGACTACCCCAGAGATTGCATGGGGATTAGTATGCCATAATATTACGTGATTTGACCACTCGCCATTGCCACTTCAATTTTTATCTTAGCCTTTGTATTTACAATCACTGCTCACCTTGTCAGTTACATTTGAGTTCATTATCTGTTTGGTTTTTTCCTATGTGGATTTCACTGTTGGAGGAGTTGTGCAAGAATTACGTACAGGGGATCCATGCCTTGTTTTAATCTTTCTCTGCTTTCTTTTAATTTTTCTGTGACAGCTATGTAATAAAGATTTTGTGAATTTGTACTGGAATTGGTATACTAGAGTGCTTTTGTTTGGGGCTTTTTCTTCTCTCCTATTATATTACTTGGCCCATTTTAGCACCACTGACTTATCACTGTATATTTATTTCAAGTCAGCAGTTACACTGGCGACACACTTTATTCGAGCTCGGCTAGTCCCACGAATTCGGGTATACCCGGGTGTATTGAGGTTTGTGACTGTTTTCTGCCCGAGTGCATTGGGTTATTTTCCAGGCAGGGATTGAAGCATTTTATTCCCGCTGGCTGCAATACTGCACAGTATATATATATATACTGCATTACAATTCATGAATTTATGCCATCTGGTAGACACGCGAAGCATTGCAGCCTATTAAATCCTAATCATTATCATTTAACAGATCAGCCGCCCGTCAGCCAGGCATGAACCCAGGCTGGGAAGGCAAACGCAACAGGGCTTGTCAGAGGTGAGGAGCGGCGCATTCCAGGTATCTGCCAGGTACATACTGGGTATTTGCTCGAATAAAGTGTGTCGGTGCAGTAGTTACATTTATTTATCTTGCGGATGTGGGGTCCGTCCTTTCTCTTAGAATATATTACACTACCTTGTTAGTTTTCTGGATCCCAGCTCCCTAGATTTATGGCTATTTAGCTATTTTTGTCATAGAACCTATTTTAAATGGATTTTCTGGCCCGTGAAGAGCGTCGTCGTGCTTACGCCAATGAGGCGATGTATATATTAATATAGCAGGAACTGCTCATATTACAGATTCTCAAGCATCAGGGAGTGGTGATAAGATCAAGGTCTTGAAACAGTTATCTCAGAAACAACTGCGGTCGTGGTGGAACAAGACCGCACTCGAAAAATATATACTTTATCAATTCATCCCCAGGGGCCTACGGGTTCAAACATTTCCATCATTTCAATTCACATATATTACACTTAAACAAAAGTGGGAAGACAGCCTCAGCACTTGCTCCTTTGAATTACTTAAAATATTAATAGAGCATGATCAGGCTCGTGTAAGGGAACTTACAACACAAATTGAGTCACTTGAAAAAGAGCTCACTGAAACAGAAACAAGTCAATTCAAAAGAATTGAGAGTGATCTGGATAAATACGAGAAAGATCTAATTACATTTAAGAAAAACAAATTTGACCGTGATCAAGAGGACTATAAGACTAACAGTGTGTATAAGTGGCACAAAGGAAGACGAACACCAAAAAATAAAAGAGCTAACAAGAAATCTCAAAAACAAACTAATTCAGTTTCCCTTTCATCCGGGGTGTCTGCATCTGTTCTGGAACTATCAGATGCTGAAAGTATACCGTCCACGTCACAATCTACTAACAGACTGCATTTTTTAGATATAGGAACCAAGACTGCAATTCCAGAAGGAGGACAAGGAGGGGATCAAAGAGAACTAAGGGGGAGGACCATTGTCACGCAAAAAACCAAGTGAGTACACTAATGAAAGATACTGACAGTGAAATGCCGATAATTAATCTGTCTAACATTATCCTCACAGAAGAACAAACTAATGTTCTACGACGTGGCCTCTCCTTTGCCCTGACTGCTTGCATGGATTACTTCGAGTGGACAAAAGACTTGAATTTATTTTGCAGAAAACTCCTTCTATATAAACATTTTTCTAAAAACAACAGTAACAGTGATGATAATGTGGATTGTATGCAGTTAACTACACAGGAAGATATGTGTTTACAAGATCTCGAATCATTACTAGAGGAACAAGGTTTACAACAGACAGATGAAAAGGAGGTTCTCTTACATCTGAAACCACATTCAATCTTCTGTCCATCCTGGCAGACCTGCCCACCAGTGGAAGTCTATTTGAAAATGGTGATAGAGGATTTTAAGAAAATCAAAACTCAGATGGGTGACACCAATTTGACCAGAACAGAGATGACGGCGATTAAAGAACTCAAAGCCCTACAGGATGTGATCATCAAACCCAGTGACAAAAGCGGCAACATAGTCATCTGGCCAGAGGTGATGTATGAGAGGGAAGCACTTAAACAACTTAAGAACCGAGAGTGTTACACTGAGGTTGCCTCAGATCCAACTATTTGCTTCAAGGCGGAAATTGACCGAATTTTGAGGTCAGCAGTGTTGGATGAGATAATCACAGAGCGTAACTGCCAGGCACTCACCTTGAAATCCCCTAGAGTCCCTACATTCTACATGTTACCCAAGGTGCACAAGAATCTCACCCACCCCCGTGAAGAACTATTGTCTCTGGCATAGGAGGGTTGTGCGAACCCATATGTAGGTTTATAGACTCTTTTCTGTAGTTCTCAGTGGAGACGTTGCCATCATATATCAGACACACGATGGATGTGTTGGCGTGTTTGGACCACATCACGGTCGATGAGAATACCCTTCTCGCGACCTGTGATGTGGAATCTCTTTATACATGCATCGATCACAACGATGGCCTGCGCGCCACACAGTTCTATCTGTCTATGCAGAACGTCTCCACTGTATTAATGCAATTTATCCTGAAATTATTGAGATTTATTCTCACACACAATTACTTTATTTTCAGGAACAGGTATTATCTGCAGAGGAGAGGTACTGCGATGGGTGCAACTTGCGCACCTTCCTATGCCAATCTCTTCCTGGGCTGGTGGGAAAGGGAGATTGTGTTCTCTGAGGAGAACATAGGCTTTATGCAGCATGTGTCGTTGTGGCTGAGGTACATCGACGACATCCTTATCCTCTGGCAGGGCAGTGCCACGGGGTTTAGGGATTTCGTCGATGTCCTTAATCACAATGACATGAATATCAAATTGACATTTCAATGCAGCCAGACACAAGTGGAATTTTTGGATTTATACATCAACTTGGGGCAAGATGGTTCCCTTCATACGGATATATTCCGCAAAACAACGGCCACAAATGCCATATTACATGCAACAAGTTTTCACCCGGATCATCAAGTTAAGGGCATCCCAAAGGGCGAATTTTTGCGCCTTAAACGGAATGTGTCAACTGAGACGGGCTTCATAGAAAGGGCAGGGGAAATGAGAAAGAGATTCCATCAGAGAGGATACAGCCATCGGTGTGTGGAGAGAGGCTATAAAAATGCATTAGACACCCCTAGAGAGACTCTCTTACGTCCCAAAGCCAAAGTAAATTCCAACCCTAAAATCAGATTCATAGGAACATACAATAAACAGTGGCCTCTGCTTCGCAAAACACTTCAAAACCACTGGAATGTTCTTATGACAGATCCTGACCTGAAAAGAGTACTGGGAGATAAGATCGCAATGACAAGCCGCAAGTCCCCTAATCTTAAGGATAAGTTGGTGACTAGTCATTTTGTCCCAACCGCTAATGAAACTTTCCTCTCGACAGCTAAAAAGAAGGGGTTTTTTAAATGTAAAAATTGTTCTGCTTGCAGATACATGTACCAGACGGATACGTTCACCGACTTTTTACGCAAAAACATCTTCAAAATCAAAGATACTCTTGGTGTAAAACCAAGGGTGTAATTTACTGCATCACCTGTCCTTGTGGTCTCCCATACATAGGGATGACCACACAGGAGTTCAGGTTCAGGGTCCTCGAGCATGTGAGGAATATCAAAAATGCTTCGAGAGACCTTGACAATTTTAAGAAAATTACCTCGGTTGCTCGACATTTCCTTCTGGTACATGGGTCTGATTTTAATCTTCTTCAGGCGTTTGCAATAGAGAGAGTAAGCCTGGGGATGAGGGACGGAGATTTGGAGAGGGCACTCTTGCGTAGGGAGTCCAGGTGGATTGTCCAGATAGACTCAATGATCCCACGGGGTCTTAATGACTACCTGGGCTGCTCCATGTTCCTGTAGGCCTCTCCTTGTCTACACCCTGTCTTATGAAGCTAATGTCTTCCATTTACTCTGTTGGTCAGTAAGGGACATCACCCGTAGAATGATGAGAATCTCATACACCTTCCTCTCTCCCCCCCTTTCCCATTTTTCTTTCCCTGTTCATCTGCAGGGTCCTGGGTTTGTACACCATCAGATCGTCAGAAAGACTGGAATATATCCATTTTTGAGTCTGGGTCTACACATCACCGGATTGATTTATACAAGATTAACATCTTTTACAACAGAACCTCTATTTTCCATTTGAAATATCGAAGACATACATGAAATTTCTTCATAATGGAATAAATTACCTAGTGATATAGCCGGGACACAATTATGGACTGAATATAATGTTTTCTACATGTCTGTGACATCTGCTTTCCGCACTGTTTTGAATTTAGAGACGAGGAAATTTAGATCACTTAGAAATATTTTCATGCTCTATAAACTTTTTGCAACTATAGATGCAGTACCCAACTAATTAATGTATTATGTATATGTTTATGACACCTCCAATGCATTGGTGGGTGATGTCATTTTTGATATGAATATAACTGTAGATCAAAAAGATAAAGAAAAGCTCCCTGTACGCCGCACTAGAGATCACCTATATCTATGTTAAAACTTAATATTTATTAGTAAACAGTAAAATTATTGTTTATTGACACGCAGTAATGTGAACCAAATTTTAAAATAATTGAAATAAAACGGAGGAGGAATGTGACCTAATCGATAAATGAACAGTGTAGAACAAAAACCACTAGTTGTCAATTAGAGTGTCCCACCACTAATAATTATAATAGAGGATGGTAGGTTGATTAAGCTACAATATCTGTCATATGAACCTACTCCTAGATGGTAGTGAGGGGTGTAACCTGAATTGATATGTACGCTTGTTTGAGAAGTAGATACAGTAATGATAGGTATACATACACATTTGGCAGACCGTCAGGTTCAATATTTAGTGAGCGTGGGTCTGTCATGGTGAACACTAGCAGTTGATGCAAGTCACAAAGTGTGTCTTGAACTGTGAACCATGAACCATAATAGTTAAGGAGTAGTCAGAGTGTTGTGCTTCCTAATGAAGTCTCCGAAATACTTGAAAGGATAGGCAACAGACCTCTCCGATATAGCCAGCGTCCGATAGAGCCACTACAGGTGAAACATATGTAGGTCAAGCTAAGCGTTACCACCTAGTAGCGGGCTATGAGCAGAGGTCTGTTGCCTATCCTTTCAGAGTGTTTCGGAGAACTTCATTAGGAAGCCACACACTCTGACTATCCTTAACTATTATGGTTTCATGTTCACAGTACAGACACATACTTGTGATCTTGCATCAACTGCTATGCTTCACCATGACAGACCCACAGGCCTCACTAAATATGGAACCTGACGGTCTGCACAAATGTGTATGTATACATGATCTATTACTGTATCTACTTGTCAAACAACGTACATATCAATTCAGGTTACACCCCTCACTCCATCTAGGAGTAGGTTTCATCTATGACAGAATATTGTAGCTTACACTACCACCTCTAGTTAATTATATAGTGGTGGGACACTTTAATTGACAATAGTGGTTTTGTTCTACACTGTCATTTCTATTAGGTACACAGTTCACCTCTCCGTTTTTATTTCAATTATTTTAATACTTTGGTTCACATTACTGCTTCAATAACAAATTTTACTGTTTACTAATAATATTAAGTTTTAACATAGATATAGTATCTCTAGTGCGGCGTACAGGGAGCTTTTCTTTATCTTTTTGATCAACATTAACCTTTTCCCTGCCAGCACCACTTATACACTTTATTGCAGTTTTTGTTCCTACATCACACAGGTTATATCATTTAGGTTTTTTCCTCCTTTCACATTAGTATAGTGCAAGGTGCACACATTATGACCTTCTAGTCATTCCACTCCCCCTGAATATAACTGTATATACATTTTCTATATCTATTATTCATGTCAGTATTGCACATCTTATGGTCTAATCCGGTCTTTATATGTATTCTATAATTACAATTATTTCACTAAGCATATAACAATGATATTTATGCTCTTGTAAGTAACTTTACAGTTACAGGCATAAGTTACAGGCTGTGCTATAAGCACCTACCATGGATACCCTTGCATTAGGAATGTGATTCTTTCTAGGTACCTCTTTAAATCTAGAGGATAGAACCCATAATTGGCAACTGCGCATGCGCAGTGTGGCACCCTTCACAAGGGGGCCGTTTAGGGATGTAGAGCTGTATATATATACTGTTTGAATAGCGCATCACATTCTTTGTTCATCTGCCATAGATTGCTATCTTTTTTTTTTTTTACTCTTGGAATCTTTGTAAATCAGAATTGCCTGACATGACGAAGAGGAGAACTCTTGAAAGATTGTCTTATAATATCTATTGTTAGTCCAAAATTTTTTTATCACCTAATACTGAAGTACTCATTTACTTTGCACTATCGCAATTGGACTGCCACGGCTATTTCTACTTAATTAATTAAACCCAACTAAAACCATTTTACCAGCCAAGATTCTTAACACCAAAACCCTTTATAAAAATCCCCAAAACCAATTGAAACAGAAGCCTTTATAAATAATTCTAATTCTAATTCATTATTAGAAGCAAATTGGTCCTGCTAACATGAACAACCAATTAAAAACATAAAAAGGTATCCCAAACCCTAGATATTTCTTTAGATCATTAGATAACCTAATATGATGCTGATGGCAACTCACTCCTGTTGTAGCCGCTGCCAAACATCTGGCAAAAATCTCTCCTGCCACCAAAATTCAAATATCCTAATAAAGATTGTACATTTTTGCATTTCATTTTATTAATGGAAAATGTCAATTTCACTAACAAACGTAACTTCAAAACTGTTTCAATGGGTAACCTAAACTCTTTTAAGATTGAACCAATTTAGATACATAAAAACTTTAGTACTATATAACCAGCCTACCATTTTTTATGTTGCTAGTGGAAAGCCACATTTAGTGGAAAATCATTGAAAAGTTGACAAAAGATTTACACATTATATATTGCCAGCTCGCCCTACAAATCAAAAAATCCCCAAGACAATGTAATAAAAATGTGCAATTAGACCTTTTGGGGCCTATTCTAGTAACTTTGATAAGTTGCTTATCAAGAATTTTGGGCACTTCTCGAACGAGTTTGCAAGTGTATCTATTCAGAAAGCTTCAATAACATGCAAAACTCGCTCAAGAAGTGCTTCTTGTCATGGAACAGGATTCCATATTTCTCTGTCTCCCTTTGCAGCTCATGGGATTCATTTTTCCCTAATACAGCTGTCTGCTATTTTCCCTGTCCCAGCAGCTTGCTGCATGTGAAAAAGCAACATTTTGATACACATGTTGTTTACTCAGACATGGCCAGTGAGTTGCTATAGCAACCTCAGCCTTTCTATCAGAATGGGCTAGTCTGCTCTCTCCCCTCTGCCTTGCTCACAGATGGTCTGTCCCCAGACTATGTTGTTACCCAGAATACACTCACACTTCCTTTCACCTTCAACACTGGCTGAGTGAGTACCTTCTGCTATTTGCTCTACTGGCAAGGCCTCATCCTTTTCACCTTTCCCCACTATCAAGCGCACTCACCATAGAGACATTCTCCCACAACACCATCATCCACAAGTGCCTTTGTAAATCCATGCTTTTCTCAATAAAGTGAAGAAAGACAAAGAACTTGTTGTGCTTGTAAAAGAAATGAGTTGAACCTATCTGGGCTATTCATACTAAACGTGACTCTGGCCTCAGAATAGTGATAAGGAAGACCGTGTGTCTTGGAGATAAACATACAGGAGCTGGTACTCAAAGACTTTATGCTAACACAGAGCAGTCTCTGCAGACTGACAAGCAGCAGCCTCACTAACAACAATCAGCTTGCACTGCACACAGCCTGCGGAAGTACAGCTATCAGCTTACACGGCACATAGCCAGCAAACAACCTTGCACACAAGGCAGCAGCTTTGCAGACAGACAGTGCATCTTACACAAAACTTGATTGCCTTTTTCTGTCTGAGTTCACCCTCTGCACAGCTCCATGGTTTACCATCTCACCTTACCCTGCGCACGTCCCCACGGCCAGCGCCACCAAGGGCCACGCCACCGGACACCTGCCAGGACACGGGTCAGAGCCACCGGACACCTGTGTGTACAGCTACCCCCACGCTGAATGCTGCAGGACACCGCTCGGCATCATCTGAGACAGTCGCCCATCGCTGACACAGGTAAAAGACCGCACACCACACGCACTGGCTAAAGGCCTACACACACCTACAGCATGGCAGAACTCAGATCCCCACCAGACACCATGCAGGAGAGTGACCACTCAGACACAGAGACCGCTGCGCAACTGCAAAAGGCGCAGACAGACGCAAGGCCTAAACGGATAGTCACACTGACACAAAAGGCCCGTGAAAAATATGAAACTGACATTGAAGCGCACCGCGCCAAATTAGAGAAGGCCTGGGAGATACTGGGAATACGCAATGCTACTAGCGTTGGCAACTATGCGCAACAACTTGAGCAGGCAATAACGCAATTAAGGACTGATCACTTGTGTTATCAAGAGCTGTCAGAGACATACATTACTTACCTGACCAGGGCCAACACCAGCGAAAGCCTGCAAGAAAGAGACCTACAGAGTAACATTGATCTAGCACGTGACAGCCGCGTGTGATCCACTATCACAGAGGCCGAGAGTAGGAGAAAAGACCTTTTGCTGGAAACAGCATCACAGCGCTCCAGCGCATCCAGGCATTCATCAAGGTCAGCAAGATCAGCGCAGTCTAATGTGTCCAGCGCAAGCGCCAGCGCTACCAAGGTGCGTGCCACCGCAGAGGCTGCATGTGCCAGGGCCGAATATGGTCGGAGAGAGGCAGCCGCAAGGGCAGAAAGAGCGCGCATAGAAGACGAAGAGGAGAACGCCGCCAATGCCGCCGCTTCCAAAGCCGCCGCCACAGCCCCTGCCAATGACACCGCCGCTGCCAATGTTGCCGCTGCGCGTAGAAAGGCCGAATTGGACGCGGATAAAGAAGCTCTAAGCAAAGAAGAGGACACCGCTGCCACCATAGCCCAAGCCGAAGTCTTAGAAGCAGCTGCGAGACAGGACGGCGGGGAACAACCGTACAGACGGATAGCCTCAGAGGGTCCAATCCAACGCACTGAAGACTACGTAAGGAGCCTCTTCAGTGTAAACACCAGTGCACCATCTCAACACAGAGGGGGTGACTCCACAGACACCGAAGACTTGCTAGGTCCACGAGGAGAAGACGCTGTTCCTTCAATGGTACATGCTGCCTGGGATAGCCACAGCCGCAACAGTGATCCACATGCCTGCACGCACACGGATGCACTACAACAGGCTCGCAATCCAGGTACACCCACATGGGAGAACACAGCCCCTCACACTGACAAGCAGTCAACACACGTCCACGCCAAGGAAGAGGCGACCGCACGGACCCTCCCAGCAACTACCTCAGAACGGGACCAACACACCGATGCCTCAGGCCTGACAGACATAGCCAAGTACATGATCCGGCGTGACTTGGTGCAAACAGGACTCACCAACTTTGACGACCATCCTGAAAACTACCGGACGTGGAAGTTCACGTACAAGGACGCAATCAACAGCCTGGGCTTCTCAGCAAGGGAAGAGCTCAACCTGCTATCCAAATGGCTGGGAAACGAATACAGGGAGCACGCGAAGAGACTTCGAACGGCAAACGCGAACCACCCCCAAGTAGGTCTTGACCTAGTGTGGGAAAGGCTAGAAGAGTGCTACGGTAGCCCCGAAGCAGTCGAGGATTCGCTCTTCAAAAGAGTCGACAGCTTTCCCAAGATCACAGCTAGAGAGTACTCGAAGTTACGAGAGCTTGGGGACCTGCTGCAAGAACTGGAGTTTGCAAGAAAAGACCATTCCTTAACAAGTCTCAACGTCCTAGACTCAGCTCGTGGAGTGAGATCCATCCTGGAGAAGCTACCCTTCAACCTCCAAGAAAGGTGGATTTCACAAGGCTCCAAATACAAAAGGGTAAGGGCAAGTAAAAGGGCAAGCCGCCTTCCCCCCATTCTCATTCTTCTTGAGCTTCATCCGCGAAGCGGCAAGGACAAGGAATGATCCCAGTTTCATCTTGGGTGCACAAACCACACACAGTGCAAGCAGCCTGAGGAATGAGAGACCAGCGGCGAGATACGGTAACATCAAACACCCTTCTCGGTCCACAGGACGGGCGTGTCCCCCACGACCCAAACTACTCCCGATCAGTCAGTCGCTGGAGATGAGGAACCAAGGGACCCAAACAGGGAATGTCACATACACAAGAAGCCACACCCACTTAACAGGTGCTTTGGGTTCAGGATGAAGTCCCTAGAGGAACGCAAGAGGTTACTCGGAGAATTCGGCGTTTGCTTCGGGTGCTGCGGTTCCACGACTCACCTAGCCAGAGACTGTAAAGAAGAAATGAAATGTGCAGTGTGCAAAAGTGAAAAGCACGTAACATCTTTACATCCAGAGGTGCTGACGCTCCACCAACTCAACAACCCATTCTCCTTAGCGGAGCATGGCGGGGAGGAAGGAGAAGGAGAGCCAACATCTGTCACGTCTCAGCGCACCGAGGTTTGCCGAAAAGGAAGTGTCAAAATGTCCTGCTCCCAAATATACCTTGTCGCAGTGCACCCCCATGGACAACCTGAGAAGGCTATTCAGATGTATGCAATCCTCGACGATCAAAGCAACAGATCATTGGCGAAGACGGAGTTCTCAACTTATTCAACTCACAAGACAATGCCTCACCCTACACCCTCAGAACCTGTGCAGGGTCAACTGAGACAACAGGGAGAAGAGCAAGCGGTTACGTCATACATTCAGTGGATAACAGAGTGAAGATAGCTCTCCCCACACTCATTGAGTGCAACCACATGGCCACAAACAGGGACGAGATTCCCACACCAGACGTGGCACGCCATCACCCGCACCTCAGAGGAATAGCCAACTACATCCCGCCGGTAGAACAAGGCGCCAAGATCTTGATGTTGCTCGGTAGGGACATCTTGAGGGTACATAAAGTCCGTAAACAGCGTAACGAACCCCACAACGCACCATACGCCCAAAGACTTGACCTAGGATGGGTGATAGTGGGCAACGTGTGCACTGACAAAGAGCACGGACAAGACTATGTTGACGCCCGCAGAACGGTGATAACAGAATGTGGACACACATCCCTCTCTGAACCATGTCTTGGCCATCTCCAAGTGACAGGAGGGCCAAGTGAAGAGAAGAGACAAGGTCATACCTCTGAGATCGACAAAAACATCCTCACATCGGGGATGTGACAATAGCCTAGGATGCTTAGTGGTTCAGACAACCAAGGATAATGAGTCGACTCCACCGAAGGAAGAAAGTAACCTCCGAAGGTGACCAACAAAAGGATCTCCCAAAAGAAAAGAAACAGACAGTTCCCTTTAGAGCAATGACACAGCTGAGACGTACAGCCATTCCTCTCCACAGAGTATCAAGCGACAAAGCAGCCAGCTGTCACGGCTGGCATAGCCGCAAAAGATTGCGCCCTGCAGGTGAAGCCACAGTGGCAAAAAGACTGTCCTCTCGCATGTCAAAAAAGAGACAGTCGCAGAGACATTTCACAAAGGGATTTACAAGGACAAAAGAGACTGTTCTTCTTCCTGTCCAAAGAGAAAACAACCTCCTGATGGCAGTCAACAAAGAGACACAAAGGCGTATCACCAAAATACGTGGAGACATTCTCGTGCAAGAGGAATGCACCGATGACTTAGGGTGCACAGTGTTCCAGACCACAAGGGATGACGACAAGCAAACACCATCGATGGAAGATAGAGGATTCCTGATGTTAACGGTCAAGGAGCTCGTCAAAGACGGACCGGGCAGTTGGGTGAACCCGCTACCATTCCGTTCACCAAGAAGGCGCCTCCCAAACAATGGAGAACGTGCCATCTCTAGGTTCACTTCGCACCTCTGCGACCTACAAAGGGAACCAGAGACCAAAAATAACTTTGTGGCCTTCATCCAGAAAATATTCCTTACCGGCCACGCAAAGCCAGCACCTCTAATAAAGAAAGGTGAAGATTGCTGGTACCTCCAATCATCTGGGGTCTACCACCCTCAGGAACCCGATCAAATTTGGGTAGTGTTCAGCCACAGCTCTCAGCTCCAGGGAGTCTCCCTGAACGACGCCCTCTTTACTGGACTAGATTCGATAACCAGTCTTCCAGGAGTGTCGATCCGCTTCCGCAAGGAGACAAAGGCCATCTCCTTCTGCCAAACACCAGGTGTTAGAGTGACAGGCTGCCACAACTGGCATACCTACAAGGGGATGCACTCTGTAGGTAAAACTACAGAGACAAAAGGACTGTTCTTCCATAAGTTCAAAAAGAAACAGTGCCAGAGACTTTCACCAAGAGAGACACTGTGGTGCACCCAGCTAACCTGGAGCGGTGCATCCACTTTGCATCCTTTGCCTAAGAACCTTGGCCAAGGGACTTTGAAGCCAGTGATGCCAGCCGATATCACATCGCTATGTGGACATGGACTTTTGCATTGTTATACTGCTGCGGCCAAGTTTATTCGAGCATTTGCCCGTTCTTGGCCGCAGCAGTATCCTGGCGCGCGCCGCAGGGTGACGGGCGTGCGCCGAAGCAGCGGAAGAGCGCCCTCCGATCGGGGCGCTCTCCCTACCGCTGCCGGGTCCGCCGGGTCCCCCGGAACCCCCTGCTGCCGCCCCGCGAGCCCTGGACGCGCGTGCAGGGGGCGCTGGCACCCGATGATGCGTGACCGCGCATCGGTGATGCGCGGCACGCTGAGGGAGTGCGGCTCACAAGCCGGGACATTTCCCGTCTTGCAGAATGAGCCGCACTCGGATAAACTGTGTCGGCAGTGTATTATGTTTGCATTGCACATATGTTCCACATTCTTATTATAGTGGTATCTCCAGAGTGTGTCATGGAACAGGATTCCATATTTCTCTGTCTCCCTTTGCAGCTCATGGGATTCATTTCTCCCTAGTTCAGCTGCCTGTTATTTCCCCTGTTCCAGCAGCTTGCTGCATGTGAAAGAGCAACATTTTGATACACATGTTGTTTACTCAGACATGGCCAGTAAGTTGCTATAGCAACCTCAGCCTTTCTATCAGAATGGCTTGCCTGCTCTCTCCCCCTCTGCCTTGCTCACAGATGGTCTGTCCCCAGACTATGTTGTTACAAATAGCAGAAGGGTACTCTCAGCGGCAGTGTTGAAGGTGAAAATGTGAAGTGAATTATCGTTATTCTGGGTAACAACAATATTCTGGGGACAGACTCAATAACTGTGAGTCAAGGCAGATGGGGAAGAGCAATTGCTCCATCTGATAAAGGGGGTGCGTTCTAGTCAAACTTACATGGTCCATGCTCTGAGAAACAAACATGTGTATTCAAAATGTTCTACTTCACATCAGTCAAACTTGTGAACAGGGGGAAATAACAGGCAGCTGGAACTAGGGAGAATGAATGCCCTGAGCTGCAAATGGGAAACAGAGAATGATGTGACAGTCCGATTTCCATAGACTACACTCTGGAGATACCACTATAATAAAGATTGTGACACATATGTGCATGGCAAACATAATAACCACTGCGGGGGGCGTGACATACACCGTGTGTCAGCGTCAGTATTGCCGGCCTATTCGCAAAGGAGAAATGGGCCACTCGGATTTTGATCCGCACTCTGCACATCACGTGCCGAACGCATCAACACGATGCGCGGGGGGGGCCTCCAGGTCAGATCGGGTGCCAGCGCCCCCTGCCCCGCGCGATCCAGAGGGCTCATCGGGGCGGCAGCAGGGGGTATCCACTGTGGACGCAGGCACGGACCCGGCAGACGTGTATGGAAGCGCCCCGATCCGTAGGCGCTCTTCCGCTGCTATTCGGTATCGGCGCACATGCCCTCACTCTTCGGCGCGCGCCAGGATACTAATACTGGTGTCTGCCAAGTAACGAGCACAGTGCTCGAATAAACTTGGCCTAACCCGACCCCCACCCACACAAACAACCCAAACCACGACTTGACCCCCCCCCACCCCAATTTATCCCATCCCGAGAAAAAAATAGCAAAAAACAAGGAGAACGTACGGAAGAACGGAGATGGGGAAACAAACAAACCCCCCCCGCCCGCGAAGCAAACGGCAAGCAGCAGAGGGCCCACCTCACAAACACAAAGCAGTACTAACAATGAAAAGTCCATGTCGCACATAGCGATTGATAAATTATTCGGACTGGCAAGATCATCTGGCTTCAAGGTCCCTTGGCCCAGGTCTGAGGCCAAGGATGCAAAAGTGGATGCAGATAATCCCAAGCACCGCTAACCCAAGGATTAACTGGATGCACCACCAGTGTCTCTCTGGTGAAAGTCTCTGGCACTGTTTCCTTTTTTGACTTATGGAAGACGAACAGTCCTTTTGTCTTCTGTAGTTTAGCCTACATGATGATGCCTTCCCACTTGTTAGGTATGTGCGCACGTTGTGGCTAGCCTTCACTCTCTAAACACCGTGGTGTTTATGGGCAGAAGGAGATGCCTTTGGTCTCCCTTGCGGGAGGCGATCGACACATAACCTGGACGCCTGCTTTATCGAATCTAGTCGATAAGAGGGCGTCGTGGGGACGATTTTCGTGACCTCCCTTGAGCTGAGAGGCTGTGATGCTGAACACTAACCTCAAATTTGAATCGGGTTCCCTGAGGTTGGTAGAACCCCAGAATATTGAGGTAACCGGAGCAATCTTCACGCTTCTTTAATTAAGAGGTGACTGCTTTGCGTGGCCGGTAGGAATATTTTGCCTGGATGAAGGCACAAAAGTTATTTTTGTCTGGCGTGGTTCCCTTGTACGGTCGCAGCAAAGGTGGCGAATGAACCTAGAGATGCCACGTTCTCCATTGTTTGGTAGGCTGCCTCTTTGGTGAACGGTAATGAGGTAGCTTTGGGTTCAGCACACCTGCCCGGTCCCGTCTTTGACGAGCTCCATTGACCGCGTATAACACATCATGACCTCTATCCTTCCACGATGGTGTTTGCTTGTCGTACATCCCTTGTTGTCTGGAACACTGTGCACCCTAAATCATCGCGTTGGCAATATCCTCTTGCAGAGAATGTCCCCCAGTATTTTGGTGATACCGACTTCTTGTGTGTCTCTTTGTTGACTGCCATGCAGGAGGTGTTTTTCTCTTTGAGCCAGGAAGAAAAACACGAAGTCTCTCTTTTGTCCTTGTAAGCCCTTTGGAAATGTCTCTGCGACGTGTCTCTTTTTTGACATGCTAGAGGACATCTTTTTGTGCCACTGTGGACTTCACCTGCAGGGTCGCAAATCTTTTGCGGCGATGCCAGCCGTGACAGCATGGCTGTTTGTGTCGACTCTGACATCTACCTGTTGGAGAGGAATGGCTGTACGTCTCAGCCATGTTCAATTTGCTCTAAAACTGGAACTTTCTGTTTTTCTTTTCTTTGTGGGAGATACATGTTTTTGTTGGTCACCTCGGAGGGTTCCACTTCTCTTCCGTCTGTGGACATTGGAGAAAAGCATTTAAATTATTTTAACAAGAGAGTAAGTGTCAACAACAGTGGACTCTGGGGCTACCGCCAGATAACAACGCCGTGAAAGGCTTAGCACCGGGGACACTTCCACAAAAGAACGAGGCGCAGTGGGGGCCCCCTTTGGCTCCTGCCTAAGATGTGTATAACAGAGAGGGCCGGTCTGGGAAGGCGGCCAAGCGCAACAAAGAAAAAAATGCTCGCAGCCGGGGGCGAGAAACCAGAAGTAAACCGGAGGGGGAGGAGAGGACAAAACAAGAAGGCTGAGCACGAAGGGATGGGGATAGGAGAGCAGGTGAAAGCGTCGGAGGGCAGGGAGGAACAGGCGTACAGGGCAAGCCCACCCGGTTGGAACTAAGGGAGTAGCGAGTCGAACCAACCCGGATACACGGGGCGATCTGAAAACGCCAGCCGGGCGAGCTCAGGTAGCGGCCTGTGGAAGAAGTAAAAACGGGCAGAGAAAAGGAACTTCGTTAGTGCCCACGTGGGAGAAACACACAGAAAAAATAACAAGCGATGCCTAGAACGGGGGTGGGGCTGTTTTCGGACGAGAACCTCTCGTAATGACCCGGGCTGCAGAGAACTTGACATAGGCTGCACCACATCACCGAGGCACTGGCGGGTACCGCCGCAAGGAGGAAAAAGGAAAAGACCCGGAACACCGAGAATAGGGGAACATAGGGACGGGTGGGAGGAAAAGGACAGGGAGGGGGCTAGCAAACGCAAGCAAGCAGGCGCAGGGCAGGGGTCAAGGTGGTGAACATTAAGAGGATGAGCGGGGACTCGGCAAACAAACACAGGGAAAAAAAGCAGTCTACCCAAAGGGTGAGAAACTATCCCGCTCCCTCCATCCCCTTCTTTCTCTCTTCTCTTGTTATACTTGTTTCTTAAGGGGTATACCCACCGGGATAAGAATGAGCTCAGTTAAGTTGTTACTAGACCAAATATATTGAGGACGACCAGTAAAAAACCATCACTGATTAAGTCTCTCTGGAAACCCAGGTCAGGTGATCACCCTATTCGGGAACCACCACCACGACAATGTGGTTATCCAGAAGCCAACCTTCCATTCCACTTACCTTGGTATTGATCAATGCCAAGGAAGCGTAATTTAAAGCGAGACAAGCACAGATGCTGAAGTTTCCCCTGACCTGCTCACTTCCCCTTAGCAGGATACCTGTAAGGAAATATGAAATTCAATGGTTTTGTTTCAAAAAAGAGAAGGTAACACTCGCCGGAATGAATGTCTGCCTATTAATAATCAATGCTATTATTGGATGCGACTCACGCGCAGACCCCTAGTGGTACTCCAAAAGCCAATGTCCTTCAAGGCTCGATAATAGGTCCAGTATGTTTTGGCAGTATATAAAGCTTTATTACTGCTAAAAGGGCACAAGGTAATAGTCAAATGGCAGAACCATTAAACAAGAAATGAATAAAAACAATCCTGTATACACTATTCATTACTATGGGATTTGAGTCATATTTATTCATTCATAAACCCACTCCCTAATCATATTCACTAAAGCCTCATTGATGTGATACTCTAAATAATAGTCTGTAAACACTCCCATTTCTCCAGCACTGTAAGATTCACCCTTTCAACCTGTCAGTCTGCCCAAGTCTCTGTACAGTGTTATTTAGTGCGTTTCCATTCCCAATGTCTACTGAAGCATGGTACATCATTTAGCGAGCCTCCGAAATTAAATAGAAGTTTAACATGCAACTACATACTAGGGAGAAGTGGTGTGTTTGGATGTGATTTAACAAACATAGAATAATATAGAGAGACAATTCTGTGTATGGTCTTATTAAGTGTCTTCTACCCATTGCCACTTACCTACGTTTCCACCTGTATTTAATAGGATTTATAAGAAGGATTGTATACGCTATAGGCAAAGTCAAATTGTCTTAAATAATCAGATCAGTGCAGGAAACTCCTTGTATTTGCCAGCAAAATAAAGTTCCTGCGAGAAGGGGTCGAAAACTCCTTTAGAGAAATCAGCATCTCCATTGACGTTGTAATTGGGATGAAGGAACCGTTATTAGCGATGTATGTAATAATCATCTTATCTTTTTCAGAATGCAACATACGATATTAACCTGCAGAGGAGAGAAGATGTTTCAGGGTTTTCTTCACACTTGTGTATTCTGCTAGTAATAATATAATACTCCTAGGTAAATTTAGTTGTACTTCAGTGGCATCAACTACTCTGGGATGGAATCCTGGGAACACATTTTATAAGGAAATGTAACAAGGTCCGATTTGGAGAAACAACTGGTGCAAATTGGGGTCATTTAATCTTCTCTCTTTGTTGTGTATTGTATCAATTCTCACCGCTTCCATGTTTGCCACCGTTTTGTGTGTATGTGTATATATATCCTCCCCTCAAACACACATGGAAGGCATCTGTGCACAAAGGTATAACAACAACAAGAGAACAAGAGCCCAAGGAGAGGCACTCAACCAGCTATATGTCCTTCGTTGGAGTCGACTCATTATCCTTGGTTGTCTTGAAATAACCACTAAAGCATCCTAGGCTCATTGTCCACAACCCGTCTCCCCGATGTGAGGATTGTTTTTGTCGATCTCAGAGGTTGACCTTGTCTCTTTCTTCTTCTCTTCACTTCTTGCCCTCCCTGTTCACTTTAGAGGCCAAGACATGGTTTCAGAATAGGGATGTGTTCCACATTCCTGTTATCATCAACCTTCTGTCTGCTTGGCGTCACACTAGTCTTGTCCGTGCTCTTTGTCAGTGCAACACGTGCCCACTATCACCCACCAGTCAAGTCTTTTTGGGGCGTATGGTGCTTTGTGGGGTTCCGTTACGCTGTTTACGGACTTATTTACCCTCAAGATGTCCCTACCCGAGTCAACATCAAGAGCTTGGCCCCTTGTGTCTCACCGCGGGATTAGTTGGCTATTCCCTGATGTGCGGGTGATGCGTGCCTACGTCTGGTGTGGGACTCGTCCCGTTTGTGGCCATGGTTGTTTCACTCATGAGTGTGTGGAGAGCTATCTTCACTCTGTTTCCACTGACTGTATGACGTTACCGGCTTGCTCTTCTCCCTGTGTCTCAGTTGACCCTGCCAGGTTCTGAGGGTGTATGTGAGGCATTGTCTTGTGAGTTGAATATTTGAGAACTCCGTCTTCCGCCAATGATCTGTTTGCTTTGATCTTCGAGGATTGCATACTCTGAATAGCCTTCTCAGGTTGTCCTGGTGGGCACTGCGACAATGTATATTTGGGAGGCTGACATTTGACCCTGTTTCCTTTTCGGCAACCATCGGTGCGCTGAGACGTTACAGATGTTGGCTCTCCTTCTCCTTCCCCTTCCTCCCCTCCTCCCCCGCCATTCTCCGCTAAGAGCATGTGTTTTGAGTTGGTGAGCGTCAGCACCTCTGATTTAAAGAGGTTACGTGCTTTTTCACTTTTGCACACTGCCACATTTCATTTTCCTTCTTTACCGTCTCTGGCTAGGTGAGTCGTGGAACCGCAATAGCACACCGAAGCGAAACGCCGAATTCTCCGATTAACCTCCTATTGTCAGTTTATCCACACACTATGTGCTTAAGCCGTAGAGTGATCTTCATTGTGTCTTTCGCGTGACACAGACGAGGACAGACCCTCCATGCGAACACATCCAACAAGCTATTGGTACGCGCAAATTTGACTGGTTGAGTCGTGTCACTCGCTCGTCATAGGCTCATATTAGTTTTTGAGATCAGACGCTGTGGTGTTCAAGACTATATTCCCATGATTCTTGATGTTACGCCAGGCCTAGTATTATCCTCCCCTGAACTGAAACATTCGCGGTGCTGACTGCACTGTAACTATGAACCAGAAGAGGAGAACCAAAACACATAGAAAACCTCCGTACACATAGTACATACAAACACAAACCTCGCTAGATATTTGCAGATACGTTTGGGGGACAGCAGACACGCCCTCCTGTGCTGCGACCAGGCCGCGACCAAGACCAGGGTGTTTGACTGCCTATATAACACACCCCCCGCAGATATTGTAGGTTGATGTGTTCATAACCCACAAATAGGGAGTATGGACAGATCCTGCAGAGTTAAGGAAAAAAAAGTAGTGCTGCCGCGTCTCTTGTTCGCGGGTCTCTCATTCCCGGCTGCTTGCACGTGTGGGTTTGTGCACCCAAGATGAACTGGGATCATTCCTTGTCCTGGCCGCCCTTCGCTGAAGCCTCAAGAAGATGAGAATGGGGGAAGCGCGCTTTGCCTTTTACTTGCCCTTACCACTATTTGTATTTGGAGCCTTGTGTAAATCACCTTCTTGGAGGTTTTAAGGTGCTTCTCCAGGATGGATCTCACTCCGCGATGCTGAGTCTAGGACGTTGAGACTTTGTTCGAAATGGTCTTTTCTTGCAAACTCCGTTCTCTTGGCAGCGCAGTGTCCCCAAGCTCCTCGTAACTTCGAGTACTCTCTACGTGCCATCTTGGGGAAAGCTGTCACTCTTTTGAATAGCGAATCCTCGACGGCTTCGGGCTAACCTGTAGCACTCTCCCACCCCCTCTAAGCCTTTCCCCCACACTATGAGGTCAAGAGCCTACTTGGGGTGGTTCGCTTTGCCGTTCGAAGTCTCTTCGCGTGCCCCTGGTATTACGTTTTTCCCAGGCCTTTGATAGCAGGTTTGAGCTCATTTCCCTTGCTGAGAAGCCCAGGCTGTTGATTGCGTCCTTGTACTGAACTTCCACTTCCGGTAGTTTTTCACAGGATGGTCGTCAACGTTGGTGAGTCTGTTTAGCACAGTCACGCCGCGATCATGTACTTGGCTATGTCTGTCAGCCTTAGGCTCGGTGTGTTGGTCCCGTTCTGAGGATTGCTGGGAGGGTCCGTCGCGGTCGCCTCTTCCTTGGCGTGGACTTGTGCTTGCTACGCTTTGTCCATGTGAGGGCTGTGTTCTCCCAGTGGGTGTACCTGGATTGCGACTGTTGTAGTGGCTCCGTGTGCGTGGCAGGGCATGTGGTATCACTGTTTTGCTGCTTGTGGCTAATCCTCTACTGGCAAGGCCTCATCCTTTTCACCTTTCCCCACTATCAAGCACACTCACCATAGAGACATTCTCCCACAACACCATCATCCACAAGTGCCTTTGTAAATCCATGCTTTTCTCAATAAAGTGAAGAAAGACAAAGAACTTGTTGTGCTTCTAAAAGGAATGAGTTGAACCTATCTGGGCTATTCATACTAAACGTGACTCTGGCCTCAGAATACTTCTCCCTGATTACCGCTCCCACTTAGGCAAGCCATGCAGGAGCTCCCCAAATGCTCAAACTGTCACTTTTGGAAATATCAAGCAACTCTAGTAACTCTGAGAATCACATCACGGCTGCAAGCAACTCGCAGATTCTTATCTCGCCACCTCAAGCGTGATGAGATGGGATCCGCGATGTGGCTTTGAAGAATTTTTTTATTTTTACTACATCAGGTGGAAGCCGGGAGTCTCCGGAGCTGACATGCATTAATACCAGCTCCAGAGACTCCCTGCTTCAATCCTATGTAATAAAAATACATTTACAGGCAGCTTCATTACTTTAGCCGCTAACCACTAAGGTAATGAAGGTGTTAGATACCAGTGCCCAGTTTATTGGGGAAAGAGGGGGTGGGTGAAGGTGGTATTTGACCCATGGTGGATGATTATGCCTACTGAGAGGGTCATGGGAAGAGTTAACCCCTTCATTACCTTAGCGGAAAGAAGAAAAGAAAAAAAGAAAAGAAAAAAGAAAAGAAGGAAGAACTCACCGGAGACTCCTCTTCAATCAACAGTGAATCATGGACTTTTTCGCATCAGGCTGTTGAGCATTGCCTGGCAATGGGCTTATCTAAGTCCCTTTCTGGGTATAGATAAGCACAGTGACAATCCATGCATTTTTGGCAAATGCCTGTTTTTAGTTAATTGTTATGTATCATATTTCTGTTATGGGTTTTTTTTTTAGCTTGCCCATTCATTGCCATTGTGGCAAATCATGCCCATATTGTGGACATGGTTTATGCTGGCTGGGTATTGTTTTATTTTTAATGGTCAAATACGCTATTATCCAGATCTGGATAATAGGAATTTTGCCCATTATTGTACTGTTGTGTTTGGGGGAGGAATGGGGGGTGTTGGTGGTAGAGGGAGTGGGTAGAAATGTTGTTGTATTTTAATGTTTGAGGTAGAGGGTGGGTGAAGGAGTAGTTGCCCTTGGGTGGGTGGTTTGGCCTCCAGGTGGGTAGCGGGAGGTGTTAACGCCTTCATTACCATTATGGTATGGTAGTATTGTAGTGAAGGGGTTAACTCCTCCCGCAACCATCCTGGTAAGTGTAACCATCCACGCTGGGGCAACTACCCCCGTCACCCAACCCCTCCATCTCCAAGAAACCACGTACTCTAACGTAATCCTTTCATTTCCTTATTGGCTTGCCGCTAAGGTAATGAAGCTATTTTTGGTTTTATTTTAATAACATTCATCTTTGGCATCTCTCTTATTTTTTAGGTTTTGCCTCAAGCTGGAATTATCTATTGACTTTCATTGAATCTATGACCTTGTAGGTGTCTTTGAACTATTTTCCATCCACCTATTTTTGGTTTGCGCCTTTTTTCATTTTTTTCTGATATAACTCTTGGTTATTGTATATAACTTATACATTATGGCAGCCTATGACATGTGAATGTGCTCACAAGTGATATTCTTTATTGGCTATATGCTAACGGTGGAGGTTTTTTGTTGCCTGTTTAACCCACCATAACTTAAAATGTAATATGGTAAACGTACCCAGCCTAGAAATATTTCAAAGCAAGTATAAACCAACCTCACACTGATTATACCCATCAAGGTTGAAACATGTCTGAGTGGTTTGTACTTGCTTTGCTAGTCCCCTGCTGTGCTTAAAAGCTGTGTAAATGGCGATGCATGAGTTTAAATGGGCTCCATGTGAATGGATATTCCAGGCAAAAGGTGTCACATTGTGTGCTCATTTGCATGTCATTTCCCAGAATCCCTTGCTGCAGTGGGAGCACTGTATGCTAGGTGATAATGGTTGAAAGGCAGGGTTGCAGACCTGTCTAAGACATGTGAATGACTCACAGGTGATTTATATATATAGGAAGTCATCTTTGTGGAGCAAAATTCACATGTCGTTAGACAGGTCTGCAACCTGCTCTTTCAACCATTATCACCTAGCATACAGGCTCCCACGCAGCAAGGGATTCTGGGAATGACATGCAAATGAGCACACAATGTGACACCTTTTGCTGGAATATCCATTCACATGGAGGCCATTTAAACTCATGCATCGCCATTTACACAGCTTTATAACACAGCAGGGGACTAGACAAGCAAGTACAAACACTCAGACAGTTTAACCTTGATGGTATAATCAGTGTGAGGTTGGTTATACTTGCTTTGAAATATTTCTTAGGCTGGGTACGTTTACATATTACATTGGAAATTAACACTTCAATCTCTCATATATATATATAATATATATATATTATATATTAATATATATAATATCTATATATATTTTATATATATATATATATATATATACATATATAGTGAGAGATTGAAGTGTTAATTCTTCACTCTGTGGCTCAGGAGACCACACCCTAGCAGTAAAGCTCTGCTAGGATGTGGGTATTAACTCATAATTGAAAAAGAGCTTTAAAAGACTGGAAGTTTCTCAGTCAGTGTTTCCTGGTCCTCCAAATAAACAGGATCATGTTTCTCAGGGGGATTGTCTGAGAAACAGCTGGGCCTCCTGCTTTGTATGAAAAGCTATAGAAGTTCCTGTTCTTGAAACCTGGGGGAGCTGAGAGAGCAGAAGGGTTCAAGGATTCAAGTTGCCTGGGAACTGCAGGACTGCAAAGGAGACCGATCAACCAAAGGTCCGCAATATGGCGCACACTCAGCAGGTCCGTCCTCTGAGGATCGTGCCTGGCGAGGCCTGAAGGTGTTAATAAACTAAGCATAAGCTTATGTAACTTAGTGCATGTTTCAGATCCCATATAGACCTTTCAAGACCTGATGAAAGGTCCATATGGGACCTGAAATGTTGTTTCTTCTCTGTTCTTGGCTGTCACAATAAATGAAGAATTGCATTACGAACTTGTGAGTAGAGCTTTACTTTGTACCTCTGTCCTGGAGGAGACCTGCATTTTGAGGAAGTTGGTTCAGATGCAGCGGCTGTTATTCGAACAAATCACGGAGCCGTTTTCGTGTGCGCTGCTGTACTCCACGCGGCATTAACACGGCCAATCGCCCCAGGCACACGTGTTTATCACGGTTGCTTTGTTTCAATTTCATGGTTTGCGTACAATTAAATGCAATTAAATGAATTAATTGTAATGTGTACAGTACTGTGCTACTGTGTCAATTTCAGGTGTTTAAAAACCAGAACACAAAAATTAAATTTTCTGCGCTCACGTGTAAAGGCGGTACGGTTGGGAGAAATTGCTTGCCATCACATGGGTATTCCGAGGTATACACCACGTGATGTGTTTGAATAACGGTCGCTGCATCTGAAGTGGATAAGCCGCCCAACTGTAGAGAGTTTCCTGTGAACTGTGCAGTTAGAGCTCAGTTGAACTAGAATTTTATTTCTGTTTGTGTTTATATGCTTCAGTCCCACTTCATGGGGGAGTTAAAATCAGGCAAATGCCTGGAAACCTAATACCTGGTTTCTGTTCTCTAATTCATTCACTCTCTCTCTCTCTCTCTGTTGCATCCTTTCATCGAAAAATGACAAGCATGCTAACCAACGTCAAGGTAAGTCTCAGTAATAATAATAATAGCATGTTCTTGTATAGCGCTGCTAGTTTTATGTAGCGCTTTACAGACATATTTTGCAGATACAGGTCCCTGCCCCGTGGAGCTAACAATCTATGTTTTGGTGCCTGATAAAGTGACTTGTCCAAGGTCAAAAGGAGCCTACACCAGGAATTGAAACAGACTCCTCTGCATCAAACTCAGTGCCAGTCAGTGTCTTTACCCGATGAGCCACTCCATCTCCCAGTAGCAGGTCCTTAAGCTAAAAGCATACAAATGTTCTTTGAAATATACCCTGAATGGGTTAATAAATAAAGCATAAGCTTATGTAACTTAATATAGTTAACAACTGGTATATACTAGTGAAGATACTTACAGTACATGTAAGCAAGTGAAGTGAAAAATGAATTTATAGGGACCTTACTGGGAGATTATATACCTTGAAAAGGTGGGACTAACCTCCCGCAAGCTGCTCAATAAGCAGTTACAGGTGGATTGGCTAAATACATTAAGCACACCCTAATAGTGGTGCCCATGGAAGCGTACTGTTGGGATTTAATTTGGACCAACTGAAAATGTAAAACAAATATATATATCCACCGCGCCTCTCCGTGTAAGGAGCATGCTGCTGGTGAAAAGATTGGTCATACATACAGTATGTGAAAAAACAGAAAGTGAATTCCTGCGCTTCTCCCATCGGGCTAACAATAAATGGGGAAATAAATATGCATGGTGAAACCTAAGTCTGTAAGACAAAGGAGACTTGTGGTTACATCCTTTGATCAAATAATGACAAGCCTGCTAACCAACGTCAAGGTAAGTCTCAGTAGCAGGTCCCTATGCTTAATGCATACAAATGTTCTGTGAAATATACCCTGAAGGTGTTAATAAACTAAGCATAAGCTTATGTAACTTAGTGCAGTTAAAAACTGGTATATACCAGTGAAGATACTTACATGTAAGCAAGTAAAATGAAAAGTGCATTTACAGGGACCTTCCTGGGAGAAGTGATAAAGCAAAAAGCCCGCAAATTTACCTGAGTAATGAAGCCCAGTCTATTGTCTGATAAACCTGATGTGTGTTTAGATAGCATTGCACCCGCTCAGCCTTTTTGTATAAATGTGTGTTATTAATTAATTGTATTTCCCATGTTGCAGGAGAGCCTGTAATTGTTAGTGATCACAGTGAATAGATTTGTTAATGTTGTTCCAAGACAATGCTGGGCTTCTTGACCCTGTCAAATTTGCAGGATTTTTGCATTATCACTTCCGGATGAATACACAGTATATAAATGTACACATTATTCATGGCTGTAAACCACCCTGAGGAAGGTTCCAGATGAGACCGAAACTTTTATTTTTGCACTGGACGATAAATATATATTTTTTTGTACTTTTACTTGTAGTGCGGTGTCTGATTCATCGAATTCTGGTGGAGTATTTATTCTATCTTTATTTCTATGATGCATGCACTAGCTGTTCAGTGGATGTTTAGTTGCAGTGGACTGCCTGTTATTTTTATTTGTATGCTGTGTGTGCATATGTAGAAGTCAAACTATTATTGGTGGAACATTGAATTGGGTATAAATAAATTGGTGAGATTAAAACACCAGCACCCTCTGATGAAGGAAAAATTATCTTGTTTGATCGGCGGGTTCCATTTTGACTATGATGTTAGTGGTGACACGGAATGTCGGCAGAGCTAGTGATGTCAATGAGGTACAGAGTCTGTGATCCCAGAGGAGAGAGAACACTGTGGGGCTTATGCAGAGAGGTACGGTAAGGACAAATTCGGCAGGTTTGCGGCAAAAATGTCCGCATTAAAAGAGTTAGTGGCGAGAACGTGGCAGGACAAGTCAAATTCGCCAGACGGGTGGCGAGAAGCGTGAGTTCGCCATTGTTAAAACACGCATGATTCCAGTAGCTCCGAAGCGCATGAACGCGCCATCGGAGCTACTATATGGCGCGTTTGGGTGACATTTTGCCCGCCAACAAAAGTTGGCTTTATTGTGACCAAATAATGCGCGCCTCAGAATGGCGAGTTTCACGCCATGTGAAACTCGCCAAATTAACAATTTAATGCACACCGGGCTACCGGAGTACCCTGCATAGGACTAAAATAAAAGCCAATCCTGTGGCGAATTTATGCCTTTCCGGTACGTACCTCTCTGCATAAGCCCCTGTATCTGCTTTAACATCACTCTGACCACTGGCCAGCCAAACACCAAAAGCTTCACCAGACAGCACAAGCCACTTTGTTAAGAGTATTTCCCCACTCTTTAAAGTAAGGAAGATGTTTTTTATTTTGCTGTATGGATAGACTCACTGCAGTCATTCTCCCCCCAACAGAGGTAAAAGAGAAGTTTCATCAGTTTAGTGTTAGGACCTGCAAATTTGGATATGCCTTGACGTTGACTTGCAGGTTTATAATGCTTTGGCCAAAGGATTTAACTACTGTACATGACCCTTATTCATGAGAATATTATTATTGAAGTATTTGACTATATACTAAAAACTATATATGTTGTCAAATTGGATGTAGCATTGGGCTTTTCTGTCTATTGTTATTTACCATTTGAACAAGGCTCCATACCTCTGAGTGCAACTTTTTCCTGTCTTTAATATATATCTATTTTAAATTACTACACTATATACATATTTTTCATTTTTTAAATTATGTGAATATTCTTCAATTGAAACAATCTTTATAGAGTTCTCATTTATTCTGTTTGTTGAAACAAAGTATATGATGCACATATTTATACTATAATAATTATATTGGTTTACACAATTAAGATAATTTTTGAGGTTTCACACATTTTCTTGATACTTCACTTTTTACCTGTAATATATTCTTATTTTGCTTATTTTTTTTGTATATATCTTATTAACGCTCCCTTTTAGATATTTATGATTCCACATTTGTCCACTATATATATATGATACTATTAGGGAGGCTCACAAGGTTTATGATTGAGTGGCCTGGATACGTTCTGGCATCCTATGGCGATGCAAAGTGAGTGTAAGGACATGGGTTTGTGGGTTTTTTCCATGTCACCACAGAGGCCATCTTCCTTTATTTCTATGGTTGGCGATTCACAGTAAATCAGTCTGTCAGCCGGGAGAATAGGTAAATGCGCAATCAACAATCAATATATAAATAAAGGACGCTATATCATTATGAATCCATTTTTAATAGTGAAATAGATTATTTTACTGCTGCGTTAATTGATTTCTCATATTATTAAGAACCTTGTTTTCTTGGAACTATTTCCAGTGCTTATTGCTTTGGCGTTTTGGGGAAAAAACGGCACGTCATTTTCTGGTCATACAACATGAACATTCTCGTGGCTTTACATAATTAGTCTGTATCTTCCACGCATGTAGTTGGGTTCTTAGGCATTTGGTTTTGTGTTGTCTCAGTCTTAACATTTAATTTTGGGTGCAACATGTCCTGATTAATGTCATGGAAGGTTCCCTTGTTCGCAGTTTCCCTACTGAGGCAGATGTTACAGATGTAGCAGGCATTATTGCATGTTCCAGTGGGTGAAATAATGCATTAGCTCTGCTCCTTTTTCACATGGTTAACTCAGACACAATGGTGTCTGCTCTGCTGGCGCATTGTGTGTCCTTCGCCAACATGCTAGCATGAACGTCTACTACATCTGTATGAAGACACCTTGCCCTGGTCATCTGTGAAAGTATAACCCAGTCTCTTGATGGATTTATTAAAAAGGTTGGTAATAGCAGGCTTATTCAAAATGTGGTGGTAGGAGTACAATATGGTTTGTGAATGAGGGCATCTGGTGGTGTGGTGATTGATTTTCTGCTCTGGTGATTTTGTTAAGGAAAGAGGAGGGCAGATCACCCAGCTCAATGGAAAGGTTGTTAGCAATTTGAGGGGTTTGGAGAATCTTTCAAAACATTTTGTGATTAAGCAGATATTGTCCAGTTAGACCTGTGCTTTTGGGAGATTGATACTGGTTTCATCTGTCTATTTTTCCTAATTTCAATCGGTTGTTTAATGCTGTTTTCATGATTGCGTTGTTTGTAGTTCTGCATATTGGTGAGCTTGAGTCCAAGAGTCTAATGTGTGGGGGGTACATATGACACAATAATACTAAACAGAAAGAAAACCTAACAAAAGGAAAGAAAGATGCTCTGCAAGAGCTCATGGAAATTGATGACATTGTTATTAAACAAGCGGATAAGGGGGGCTGGGGGATTTTAATAATGGATCGTACTAAATATAACGATGAAGCATATCACCTATTAGGAGATGTAGAGACATATACAAAACTAAAACACAACCCTACTAAGGAATTTACTGCTGAGCTAAAGTATTTATTGGACAGAGGGAAAGAAATAGGAATATTGGAGGATCAGGAATACAATTTCTTGTTAAGGGAAAAACCCAAGCTTCCTATTTTCTATTTTCTTCCAAAAGTGTAGTCAATCCCCCAGGTTTAGGTTTATGGTTAAGGTTCAGCCTAAACCATCATTTCTTTTGATTTGGCGGTTTCTTTTTCTTGCAGAGGTGTGGAACAGCAATGGGACCAAGTTCGCACCGAGTTATGCAAATCTCTTTATGTCGGTATGGGAGGACGATAATATCTGGTCAGCAGATGAGCTCGGTGTGAACTTGGTCCTATGGTGTTGTCATGGGAGACGAGGCATTTAAACCTTTTTAACCGGGATCATAACATTGAGCAAAACAAGGAGGTAAAATAAATTGTCATTTATTCAATTGAAACAGACGTACACACAGTGAATTACAATATACTACAGAAAACACACTTACTGGGGGTCTGTGCTACAAAACTAAACTATCCTAGTTGACATAGTCCATGAAACAAAGTCTTTAGGTTGACCGGGATTTAGCCCAAAAAGTCCTGGAACTCAAATCGGTATGCGTTTCCAGACGCCACTGCTGTATCTCTTCTGGAGATGCCAAAATCCCTTGACTGGAAGATAGTACCAAACATCCTGGTACTCTTTTCGGCATGTAGTTCCAGCAGTGACCGCTACATTCTCTTCTCAGAACTTGCCCCGAAAAGTGGGACTTAGAAAATGTCTTGACTTGAAAATCTCTCAAGACGGTCGCTGCTATTTCTCCAAGAGCATATTTTGGTGGTTTCAAATTTGCCGCTGCCGTCTTGGCGCTTAGAATCTGAGGACCGGATTGGTTGCTGGCATTCTTATAGTATTTCAGTCCCATTCCTGAAATACTCCAGCCAATCCAAGCATGTGAGAATTCCTACCAGCCAATCAGTGACTTGCCAGTCTCCTGAAGCCGGGCAAGGATGGATTCGTAATCTAACAGGGGCATGCACCAACTTGGCACCTCTACCACCTGTGAGTCAGAAGCCTCCTGTGGAGTTAGGCATCTCAAGGTCTGGGCAAAGGGTTGTCCGATTACTTCCATTCAGCCCAGGACAAGGGTAATTGAGGATAACTCCTAAACCCAAATGGCTCTCACACCTTGGCAATCGCTGTGACATTCAACTCCGGGACCTGAGAAGACTTAGTGGCACCAACCTGTTAGCCAGCTGGTCTCTCTAAACCACGGACTTGAAAATCCCCAGATCATATACCGTGCATGAAACATATACCATTACACACACTGTAAAAATAAAATATTTCACAATTTCTTCTAAGTCCCTTATTTACTAGGTTTGACTGAAAAGATGCGCACATTGAGTTTCAGCGCTCCTAGACCTTCCTATAAGAAAATGTTTTAAAAGTTGAACGAAATAATCCTTAGGTTCAATCTCAGAGTTACTTTTCTAAACACATAGGATTTTGGACTTAGACATGAAATCTGCCTTGCAACCTTTTTGATGGTTGAAGCACCCCAGAACCTCTATACTTGGTTCTGGAGATCTGGGCATATATTGAGGGACTCCCATTAACCTAGGGACCCCTGACTGTACCCAGGATACACATATCCCTATGCCCTATTTACCTTTCTGGTCTGTGCTGAAGCAGGGAAACCAGTCACGCAACTGCTTTCCAGGAAAGATTTTGACCGGAGTGATGTGTCTATATGTTCCCAGGAATCTGACCTTATTCCCGGATACATTTTTGGGGTGGCCAGCAATTCTGGACCCTTTCTACCTAGACACATTCTGACAACACTTTTACCGCAAAGTCCCCCATGAAACATATAGCCTGAGAATCTCCACTGGGTAGCACTCCTAGAAAGGTAAAACACACATAAATCTTTTATTGCAATACATTCACATACATTGCAGGTACCACAAATGGGTTCAAGAGCTGACACTCTAAACTACCCAATATGGCTCATAGGTAGCCAGCCTGGCATAATACTTTTATTAAAGGCCTGATTACCCCCTCACCATCACAGGCGTCGATTTATAGACAACGTGTTCATGATTTGGAAGGGAGGAGAGGAAGGACTTGAAAGATTTTTTCATGTAATGAACATTAATACCTCAAATTTAAAATGTACATACCAACAGAGTAAAAGGCAAATAGATTTTCGGGACCTGACTGTATACATAGAAAATAAACTGATAAAAATAAAAACGTTTTTTAAAAAGGTTTACAAAAACAACTATATACTAAGGTCCAGTTGCCTTTTACCCACGTGGATGGACAATATCCCATCAGGGCAGTTTCAAAGAATTAAAAGAAACTGCTCTGATAGAGATCCGTTTCTGGCACAAGCTAGTATTATCCAGAACATATCTGTACAGAAGGGTTATAAGAAGGAAGTTATTGTGGCTGCCATAAGAAAATCAGATGCTCTAGAGAGAAACGATCTGTTTAAACCAAGAGAAAAGAGGAATAAAGATAAGGGGAGTTTTGATTTGGCCTTTTTGACAAGCTATAACAGGGAAGCCACAAAAATGAAAAACATCATTAGTAGGCACTGGGATATTTTAAAAAGTTATCCAATATTGGTTAATAATATCCCAGACAGACCTAGTGTAATTTTCAAAAAGGCAAGCAACCTTAAAGACAACTTAGCAGCGAGTGTATTGAGGACAAAAAATAAGATGACAAATATTAGTTGGTTACAACAAGGGAAAGGTTTCTTTGTTGAACAACATGCCGAGAATGTCAGTTCAGAATCCCTGACAAGTCGAAATTTAGTTCTAATGTAACTGGTGATACATACTCAGTAGACACACCGATTACATGTATGTCAGACCACATAGCCTATTTATTAGTGTCTGTTTAAATTACAATACGTGGGTAAAATCACAAGACCAAAACGCGGATTATAGAACATCTAAGTAACATAAAAGGAAAAATTGTCACGCACAGTGTGTCTAATAACTTTTTGACTTGTCACCAGGGTGATCCGAACAGACTTAAGTTCTTAGCGATTGAGCATGTTTTGTAACACTGGAGGGGAGGAGACAGAGGCCTGGAGCTTAGTAGGAGAGAGACCTTCTGCATCCATAAGCTGAAGACCCTCGCTCCTAGGGGTCTCAACATGGAGATAGAAATTGGTTCCTTTCTACATTAATAGTTAAAGCTTTGCACTGCTATTTACCCATGCCCATATATTGTGTCTAATCCCTTCTTTTTTTCTTTTTCTTATTCTCTCCTCAACACCATTTATGGGGTTCCACAATGTATTGTTCTGTATGATATAACATGCTGTTCCACCTGAATATCTGTTTGCTGTTTGCATTTTTCTTGATTGCTGTGTGAGACCATAACACATCATCACTGAGTTTGAAAAAAGTCTGCTATAAGAATGCTATTTGTAGCCCTACCCATTGCCTATATTGACATTAACTTTCTGGTAATATAGATCATTCACAATATCTCCTATAACGTTTAAGGATTCATTATTCCTTCCTAGGTAAAGACCCATGCATGGTTTAATCAGCTATGATGTGATAGGTATTACTGTTTTATGTCTAATAATGACTATTGCTTAGGTTGTACTTTCTATGACCAGATAGTAGTATTTGAAGTATCAATAATTTGCATTTGATATTCAATCCAATTGTCCCCTTATAGTCCCCTTTAAATGAACATAAGATTCTGCTGTTGTGTATCTGTCTATAGTGAGAGTGCTATTATTGTCAATGACACTCTGTTCTTATAATCTAATTAAATTGTATTTCTATTTCAATTGTTTAACTGTTCCCTTGTGTTAGGCATTATGCTGTTACAATGCTTGTTCCACTGATAGTATGGGCTTGAGACCTTTATTTTTAGCATTTATAGCGCAGTACAGGTTAACACTGTTTTAATTAGTTGTAATTGTCTTTGGTGCTAGTAATTATCCTTGGTACACATTCTGCTCGGTTAGAGGGGGGTACACTCCTGATGAAGCCAAACCTTGGCAAAATGCGTTGAGTGATGAGGCACCAGCTTGCAGCAGGATCATCTCCGTTGGTTGGACCGCTTTCCTATTGTGGTTGGCCTGGATCGGCCAAGCTTCTGTGTTGGAAAACAACATAGATATTGGATGTTTTATCCACTTTACTTTTGTTATGTTTGCAATACAGATGTGGCCGGATATTTTCTTCTGCTATCTGTGAGATTTTTCTGCTATTTGAATGCAGACTAATGGCCCATCGGATTAACACATCAGGGGTCCTGTAGTCCCATTCAAATAGCAGGGCCCCTGCTGTGTTATTTCAATGGGCCATTAGTCTGTATTTCCCGCTAGTGAATATCGAATATCGTGAGGTGTTAGATTGTTTATAGTACACATCTAGCCTATTATTCTTAGTATGTTTTGGTTATACATTTGTAGTTTCCTACTGTAATTTATCAATTGGATATATGGGAAAGTCTGTGTATTTGGTATATAATATTTGTGTGCTGGTTCCTGGAAAGTCAGGAAGTACTAGTTATCTTTATTTATAATATGATCTAAACGTGTGATCCCATTTTCTTTCAATATGAGAAAGATTTTCTGATCTGAGACTGGGGAGAAACTGTGGTTATCCTTGATAGGTAGGTTTCTTGATTCTGAGTAGGAGAGATTTAGTTTATTTCTTACCGCTTTCCAAGTCATTACAGTATCTCTAATGAGTATATTTATTTTCATTTCTAGGGGTATTTTGTTTCATTCTAATTGTAAGATTCCCGCTAGCGATAGTTCCTTGGAAAATTGTCTTTCTATATTTAGTGTGGAGTAATGTTCCTTTTCAAGTAGCCAGTCTCCCGCATGGCTCATTAGGCATGCTAGCTTGTAGACTCTTATATTTGGTAAATTTATCCCCCCCATTTTCCCTAGTCATCTGCATTTTTTCAGCGATATTCTTTTTCTATTTCCTTTCCAAAAGAATCTGCATATCCCTCTATTTAATTTTTTTATGTCGTTATGTTTGATTGATAGGGGCAGTGTTTGCATGGGATATAAGAGATGTGCATAGGAGATCATTTTGATTACCGCTGCCCTCCCGAATAGTGACAGTGGAAATATTGTCCAGCTTTTTAGTTCTTCCCCTATCTTTTTTATTGTGGGTTTTATGTTTGTGTCGTAGAGTCGTGATAAGTCTGCTTCTAAATTTATACTTAGGTATCTAATTGCAATTTTTTTAGGTTTTGTATAGTTTCAATTATTTTTTTAGTTGTTATTTGGGCATTTATGCTTTCTAGCTGGGCTTCATTAACCTTTGGGGTTTTTAGGTTTGCAAAAAATTGTATTGGGTCAACTATTCCTTGATCGTATAACTTTTCATAGTATTCCTTAAATATTTTAGCTATTTCCTCGGGTTTTGTTTTGGTCTGCCCAGATGTATCTTTTAATTTAGTTATTGGTTTCATATTGTTAAAGCCTTCCATGAGGTTACCTAGCAGTCTACCTGATTTGTTTCCATGTTTAAGGAAGTTTATTTCTTTATCTTCCTGGTTATCTAGCCATAGCTCGCATGTCGCTTTTTTCTGCCTATAATCTTCCCTGTTTTGTGGTGAGTCTGTTATTTTGAGAGATTTAAAGGCTTGTGCCAGTTCCTTACTGGCCTCATTGAACCCTTTAATTGCATCCCTTTTGTGTCTACTAACATAGACGATGATCTGTCCTCTTATAACTGCCTTAAATGTTTCCCAGAAGAGGGTTGGATTATCTTTTGGTGTTTCGTTATCTATTTCGAATTATTTCCAGCTTTTATGTAAGTATTCTTTAAACTTTTTACTCTGGGCTAAATAATTCGGTAATCTCCAACAGTTTGGGGTAGCCTTTGATATTCCTAGTTCTAGTTCAAGATATACTGGCGTGTGATCCAAGATAACAATCTCTCCAATTTCAGTTTTGCATATCTGGGAAATTAGTATTTCGTTGATGTCACAGGAGATTAGGCATTTACACCCTTTTACCAGGATCATACATTTAGCAAAACAGGTCAAGTGAAATAAATTGTAAATTTATTTGCATAAATAGGCATACACACATTGATACACAAACTACATAAGAAGAGACACACTTACATTGGACCTGGGGTAAAAAATTAGACTTTCCTAGCTATTCAGCATGTTAAACAAGAGTCTTTAGTTGACAATGCCCTGGAACCCAAATCGGCATGAAGTTCCAGAAGCCACCACTCCCTTCTCTCCGGAGGACTTGAAATCACTTGACCGGGACATAGCTCCAAACGTTCTGGAACGCGAATCGGCTTGAAATCCTAGCCGCGACTGCTACATTCGTTTTTGAGAACTTGGTCCCATTCACAAAATACTACAACCAATCACAGCGTGGGAACTTTCTGACCAGCCAATCCAAGCGTTGCCAGTCTTCTGAAGCCGGGCAAGCGGGAATTCTGAATCAGCCAAGAGCATGCACAAGTTTGCCACCTTAGCAACTTGCAATTCAGAAGCCACCCGCTAGGTTAGGCTCCTCCAAGTCTGGTGGGGCAAATGGTAGTCCGGAGGACTTCCATTCATCCCAGGACGTGGGTACTTGATCCTTGCCCTCCTGCCCAAATGTTCTTCACACCTCTAGTATTCTCTGGTGCTTTCATGTCCGATGTCTGAGTAGACTTACTGGCACCAAGTTGGTAGCCCAGTTGCTCCCTCAGAACATTGGTTCAGAAAGTCCCATCTCATAATACCATGCACAACAGTACATCTTGTAACTAACACAAATGTTATTAAAAATATACTTATACATGTGCTAAGTCTCTGGGTATGGGGAATAGAATAAAAAGCTGCACTTTATTTTCTATTAGCCTATATTCCCCACACACTATACAATAGACAAGGACTAGACTTTAAAAAATTTCCTCACAACCTTATATATGGTCGGAGCACCCCAGAACCTCTATACTGGTTCTGAGTGACCTGGGAATTAACTGTGTATCCCCCTTAACCTAGGGACCCCTCATAGTTATAGGGATGCATTGCATCCCTATGCCCCATTTACCTTTCTGGGCTATGCTGAAGCAGGGAACCCTAGCGGTGAGTCGCACAAGTGTTTTCACAGGGAGATATTGCCGGGACAATGAGCCTATATGTATCCGGGAATCAAGCATGATTCTCAGGTACATTTTTGGGATATCCAGCAACTCTAAACCCTGACTACCTAGACACATTCTGACAACACTTTTTCCGCAAAACCCCCTTGAAACTCATACCCTAGCAATCCCTGAACCCATTGATCACGGGAAAGGCCTAAACCCTTCGCCACTGCTCTTCAGGTGTCTCGGACCCTATGGCTTCCCCGCTTCCTCCCCCCATCCTGACACCCCAGTCCTCGATTTGCAGCCTGGATACAGTTCTTAAACGTCCCTCAGGCTTTAAGTCCCGGTTGCTGTAGTCAGAGAGCCAGTGAGTGAGTCAGTGGATGGGTGGCTGGGCGGACGGTCGCACGGGAATTCGGGGTCTCAGTCTGCAGGCTCCACGCATGGCCAGGCCAGAGGAGGGGAGGGGAAGGGGAAGTGGGGGAAAAATCTCGTGAGGAGGTGGGCGCCCTCAGCCCAGGGCTCCAAAGAGGGTTCTCTAGGTCTGTATATACTTGCGCTTCTGTTTGTCACTAGTCTCAGTGTCCGGGGTCCACCGTTATCCTCGCAAATTGCCTCCAGATTTCCAGTGGTGTAATGGTGGCTAGTGTCATCTCTACGTGTCGTCAGTCTGTTCCAGCCTCTCTGACGTGCCTCCTACAAATTTCTCCGCTTTTTCATGGGAGCCGAAAAATATTGTTACCCCTTCTGTAAAAATCTTTAGCGTTGCAGGAAATGTTAGAGCAAATTTTTTTTTTGATTGAAGTGGGTAGGGCATACTCTTCCAAATTCTCTTCTCTTTTGTGGGACTGCAACTGAAAAGTCTTGGAAAATCATGTATTTTTTCCTCCATTTGTAGTTGTTAAGATCTAAACAGGAACCGGAGCACAGCCTCACCAAAGCAATGTGGGACACCAGGAATAATTTCAGAGATTTATTGGATTAAAAGCACATAAGAACAAAGTCCTGACAAGCACTCTGACATATTTTACGCACAGGGCGCTTTATCAAAGAGTGATTGATGCACTTTTTTTAGTTCATCACCCTCTAATCATTTGTAGTTGTACACTGGCGACACACTTTATTGCAGTGTGGCCAGTACCGCAAGCCGGGAGATTTCCCGGCTTGCAAGTGGCAGCCCCTCGGCGTGCCGCGCGTCTCCGATGCGCGGTCACGCGTCATCGGGTGCCTGCGCCCCCTGCACGCACGTCCAGGGCTCCCCGAGGGAGCCCTGGTGTCCAGCGATGTGGGGGACGGCAGCAGGGGGTTCCGGGGGACCCGGCGGACCCGGAGAGGAGAGGGGGAAGCCGCGATCGGCGGGCCTCTCCTCCGCTGCTTGGGCGCGCGCCCGGCACCCTCCGGCGTGCGCCAGGTAACTGCTGCGGCCGAGAACGGGCAAATGCTCGAATAAACTCGGCCGCAGCAGTATGCTGTCTTTGAATGCTCTGATAATGTTTGCTTTGTCATTCAAATTCAGATATCTGGCAATGATGGCTGTGGGCTTGGAGTTTTGGTCCTCTCTAGTTTGTCCCAGTCTATGAGCTCTCTGCACTCTGATGTATTCTTCTTTCTTGGTCAATCCTAATTTTTCTGGCAGCCATTTTGACAGAAGTCCATCAACTCACTTTGTTTAATGGATTCTGGAACTCCAATTATGCGAATATTGTTTCTGCATGATCAATTCTCTAGATCATCCATTTTCTCCTCTAAAATCTTGTTTTGTCGTTGCAGATCTTCCACCTTTTTGGATAGGGAGTCCAGCCTATCTTCCACCACGCTCACCCTATTCTCAGCCTCTTCCACCATGGCTGCATGCAAGGTAAGATCTCCTCTGAGTTCTTTTATTGCCTGTTGTATTTTGTCTGAGTTAATTTCTAGTTTAGACATTAATTCTTTTGCCACTGACTTGGCTATAGTTTCATAGTTTAATCTCTGTTGGGAGAGTGGAGGATTGGTGGAGTCGGTGAATCCCTCATGCTGTCGGATCTCCTTCCTTCATGGCCATTGGCCATTTTGTGGTTCTCCTTTTCCCCTTTTTCAGACCGCTGCTGTTTTGGGGCCATGTTTCCACTTTTGGCTAGATATCTCTCCATAAACCGGAGCTCGGCGACTTTGCCTCTTTGTTAATGTTGTTTTTTGGGCAATTATTTGCAGATATTTAGCCGTTATTTAGATCCCTTCTTCCAGAGCCAGTGGAGCTGTATGTGAGCGTGACCTACTGCCCTGGCGCCATACCGAAAGTCCTGACCTTAGGTTTAAACTTAATTTTGATGTATTGCTATAAATGTTCTCTGGATCGATGTGCGCCTGCGGCAGGGAGGACTTTGGATAATTGTTAGTGTTCTTTTTATATACTATCTCTAGTCCTGGTTATCAGACATTTATTTATTTTACAGGAAATCAAGTACAGGAAGAAATTAGACAAAAAGCAAAACATATGGCGGACAGCCAAAATAGAGTCGATCAAGTAGAAAAATAAAAAAATATATTTTATTAGGTCTGCATTAAAAAACAGAGATAAAGCAACCTTCCTAAGCGTTTCGTGAGTGAATGCACGGAACGCGTAGGAGGATTACTTTTCTTCCGTTTTTTAATGCAGACCTAACAAAATATTTTTTTTATTTTTCTACTGGACCTTCTCTCTTTTGGCTGTGCACCATATTGTTTGCTTTTTGTCTATCTTGACTACATTATTGGCAGCACGCTCATTAAGGAGACACAGGGCAGAGACAGACAATTTTAAATATATTTACATTGTAGTATATTGTCTCATTATAATAGTATGATCCAGGGCTAACCCAATTAGGTTTTGAGGGGTGGGTTCATACCCACTAGCTCATACCTTCAGGTTACCATTGCCTCTTATGGACTTTATTTTTGGAGACTCCTACTCATTTACTCCAATTAATTGTTGTTATTATTAGTCTAAATTCCTGTGTCTGTTTATGCGTAACTTAATGATTTATGTATAGTGATCCTGCACTTGGTGCTCCTATACGATTTCAATTTTTGTACAGGAAGAAATTAGTAACTACAGGCCAATGAAATGGACTTCAGTAGTGGGAAAATTAATAAAACACAGCTGACAGAAAAAGCTGTAGAATATCTGAAATCCAATAGTTTATAGGAATCAACTGCTATATTTATTTCCCTTCTTTTTTTAGTCTTCTATCTACTAATTTCATTTGATTCTAAACATGTGGAACTCTGAAATTGGATTCTACGGTAGTTGAATGTATTAAACATTGACTGAGGGATAGGAAACACAGAGATGTGGTAAATAGAATTCACTAGGTACTGTAGGTGAGGATGGTGAATGGAGTGTCTTAGGAATAGCGATGTGCAAAACTTTAGCAATATTGGACTCTTGCTGCTCACAAAAATGAGGGTCCATGTAAAACTATCTTCCTTATTTCGTTAGAAACCACCAACATCATTTAACCTATTCAACTTGTTGGAATACATATTGAAATAATAATTATATATGCATATAATAGTATATTTTTTATTATAATAGTAGTTACATATTTTTGCATATATGATTCTTTTTTCAATACATCACCACAAGCCAATCCAAAATATGCATTCAATAGGACAGAATATCAATGAAATCCAACAATTCTATGTTTGCTGGTATTGTAGTTCAAAGAGGCTAATATAAGAAGAGAAAATTGTTCTGTATTACAAATAAAATTATTCTGTATGATTCACTAATGCTCTAAGACAAAGGAAATTAATGTTGTGGCTTTATGTCACATTAAAAGGGCTTCACCATCTGTCAGTTAATTCATGTAAATAAAGCCATGTTACACACTCTGATCTTATTAATTATATGTCCCCTACTTTCTCTCAGCAGCTGACTCTTCACTCAGTAAATTAAACTGCTATTTAATCAGTAAGTACAGTAGCAATTCTGAAATATTATAATTCATTTACTTTTGACTTTTTGTTATGAGGTTTATAGATACAACACTTTACACTGTTCCCCCAGACAATACAACATATCCAAGTAAAACTTACAATATTACAGAGTTTTCATAGGATTCAAAGGCATTGTTGGTGCAGAATATCACAACATATTCTACTAGAGCACTAGTATCCACCTTCTCCTTGGGACACCTCAGCCAGGCCATGTTTTAGGGATAGCCAACTAATCAAACATTTATATGTACGGTAAATGTAGACATACACTGGTGGGAAAGTTTGTGAACGTTTTAAGATCTTCACATTTCAAACCAAAAATGTTATTAGATTTTAATCTAAGTCCTAATAAAAGATAACCTGATCAAACAAATTACACAAAAACATGATCCTTTTTCAACATTTATTTATCCACAAATGATTAAACATTCAATATCCATGTGTGAAAAAGTATGTGAACCTTTAGATTCAGTGCCCCTTGAGCAGCAATATCTTCAACTAAGCATTTTCTGTAACTGCTGGTCAGTCTCTCACATCAGTTTTGAGGAATTTTGGCCCATTGCTCCTTACAGAACTGCCTAAACTCAGTGACATTTGAGGTCTTTCTTGCATGGACAGCTCGCTTCAGGTCCTGCCATAACATTTTGATGGGCTTTAGGTCCGGACTTTGACTAGGCCATTCTAAAACACAGCATTTCTTCTTCTGCCGACATTCTTTTTTAGATCTGCTTGTATTTTTAGGATCATTGTCTTGCTGCATTACACACTTTCACTTCAGCTTCTGCTCAGCTGGCCTGACATTCTCCTCTAGTATCTTCTGATACAATGCATAATTCATGGTTGTCAATGATGGCAAGCTGTACAGGTAGTGAGGCAGCATAGCAACCCAAACCATCACACTCCCACTGCCATGCTTGACGGTTGGAATGAGGTTCTTCTGTTTGAACTCAGTTTTGTTTTTTCACCAAACATAACGTTTCTCATTGAGGCCAAAAAGTTCTACCTTTGACTCGGCTGTCCAGAGAACATTGTTCCAAAAGTCTTGTGGATCATCTATGTGCTCTTTGGTGATTTTTAGATGGCAGCAATATTCTTTTTAGAGAGCAGTGGTTTCCTCCTGGCTATCCTTCCATGAACACCATTTTCGATTAATCTTTTTTTGATAGTTAAGTCATGAACACTCACATTAGAAAAGGCGAGAGTGGCCTGCAGATCCTTGGATGTTACCATGGGATTCTTTGTGACTTTCTGGATGATTTGCTGGTATATTCTTGGAGAGATTTTGGTAGCACGACCGCTCCTGGGTAGAGTGTGTGGTCTTAAACTTTCTCAATTTTTTTGATAGTGGATTGGTGGAGCCTCAAATCCTTACAAATTGTGTTGTAACCCTTTCAAGACATGAACATCAATAACTGCTTTTCTTAGGTCCTCAGATTTCTTTTCAGTGTCACGAGACGTGTTTTCACATGCCTGTATGGTAAAGACCAAAGTCAGAAAGTTTATAATCTTTATATAGGCCTCCCAAACTAGCACCTGAAGATCTGCCTAATTATTTAAACACCTGATTCTAATTATCCCCTTTAATTTAGCTGATAAAACTAGGGGTTAACTTACTTTTTCTAATTCCCTGACCCTTAATTACTCCTTGTTTGTCAAATTCATACATCATTTTGTTTTCAAAAGACATGGAATTGGTTAATATAAACCCTATAGGATATTTAAGAAAAAATTGGTTTTGATTCAAGAAGGTTATCATGGAAAAAACTACGATCATTGGGGTTCACAAACTTTCTCTTGCCACTGTATGATCTGTGTAATTCATTGATTATTCATAAAATCTGGTCTCACTAGGGTTTTCTAAGAAGCGAGTTAAGACACACAGCACTACAGGGAATAATAACATCTGCTACATCTGTATTCCATCTTAGATCTGTTTTATGGCACTAGCTAAAGAGAATGGAATTTTATATATCTAAGTGTACAGTAAATGAAAAACCACTGGAGAGCACATTAACATATCTCAAACGGGTCTGTAACCCTGACTTTCCCCATTATCGCTTTACTGGTTACTAATGCCCTGGCTGTGTTAAAGTCCCTCAGCTTTACATTGTCCCTTCACCTCCTTCTGCTAGGGCATTATTGACTGATTATGTTTGCAGTATTGTACATAATTAGGTAGAATGTGCAGGGAAAATGTAGAAAAGTGCATGAAAAAGGTAAATAGTGCCTGCCCAACAGAGCTAAAACAGCTAATCTTACATCTACTGGGGCAATCTCACCAGACTTTAGGTAGTGACATTAACTTATCAAGAATTTCTGCCTGGTTTTGCATTTTGGACTTAATGGAGGTACTACAATACCTGCCAATGGATAAAATTTGCAATATTGAGACATTTTGGCCATATTGAATTTGCAGACCTGGAAGGAAATCACATCTAAAAAAACTTTCTTGCACGGTTTGAACATACAAGAACGACTTTTAGACTACGGCGACCTGCCTGCATATCTGAGCGAAAAGGTCTCTTTCCTGTACAGATTTTCACTTCTCACAGCTATTAAAACAGATGACAGTAAGAAATGATGGTCTCAATTTTAAACATTCGATGGCCTGAAACTATTAATAGAAAAACACAAACAGTATAATGACCACCCAAATTATCACAGAGGTATCACACAAATATCAATGACAATAATCATAATATATATTTATTACAAATGCAGTGTATTGTCCCTAGCCTATCAATCTCATTATCCCCTAAAGCACAAGACATATACACATCTATACATAATTAGTTCAAACCTAAACAGTCTTAAACTTAAAAATAGAGACCTGGGACCTTCCCTACAATACTAGGCTGTGGTGGCTCAGGGCCTAGCTGGGTGCTAAGGGGTAAGGCCTAGGCCTAGTCCAGGATCCACTTGCTCCCTGGACACTACCTGCTTCCTTGCTGGCTCCCACCAACTGACTCCCGGGCTCTAGTCCCATGGAGGGCATGTTATAGTACCTCTACAGCGTCATGTGAACCCTGTTTGCCTTGTTCTGTATACAATAGACACCTGATACGCGATAAGGTATCTCTTGGCCGCAGGATTTTGAGCAGGTAAACTGCATATGTCAGCGCTACTCCACGGCATTAGCTCTGACGAGGGCTGAGCCAAACTAACAGAGATGCGGTACATATTTAATTACCTTACCTTACCCTGAGCATGCAAGTGTAATTGCTGCTGACTATTGTTGCATTGCATATATTCCCTCTCCCCTCGGCTCATTCATATGTGTTTACTCACTATGTTTTCACAGTCCGTTAATTTATCTGCTATCGTGGCACATTTGAACTAGGGGGCCATAACTGGATACGGACTAGATCCGTGCCCCAGAGCTGAAAATTACATTTTGTATGCTCTTGTGCACTTAGCTATTGATAGTACTGACTGACCACTGTACTTTGTGAGGTATCACCAAGCATGTTAAAGTGGCACATTTGTACTAGGGGGCTATAACTGGATACGGACTAGATCCGTGCCCCAGAGCTAAGCACCACACTTTGTGAGCTCTTGTGCACACTATTTAATAACACATTGCCTATCAACTATATTTATCCATAGCTAGGCTTGCTTTAACCCTTTACTAAGGGTACCCCTCACAATCAGAGTCTTCTTTACATTGTAGGCTATCAAACTACCATCAGTGAGTTTTCACTTCATTGTCACCCATTGTGTATAGCACATTGGTATATACTTTTGCATGGTTAGTTCTCCGTCACCTGTATCTATTTTACAGGCTTTTTGACCTTGTCATTGCTGAACTAGGGGGTTGACTATTCAGTCTCTGATTGTTTATCTCTGCCAATTAGCAGTTAGGTGGGTACTCCACCTCCCCCCCTGGATCTCAGTTATAGTATTGTATATTTTTGTCTGTTTTTTGTGTTGTGTTACCACAGTCAGTTGTCCATTTTTTCAACGATTTTGACACTTATTTTAAATAAGATTATTAAAGTATTTTAATTTTAAGTCTATCACCATTTCATATTTGCATACAACGAGTGCTGCCCACAGGGTGTCTTTTGTTTATTTGTTACAATTCTTGTTCCTCAATAAAGAAGCTTATTTTTATTGCACCTGATCCAGCCACCGTCGCATCTTTTTTTCTATATGCACCTCAAAGCAGTGCACTGCCTGCATGTCCCCTCCATGGATACACATTTCTACATTTGTAATAAGACTAAATATTCTTCAGCTATTTTAAGCATAAGTAGAAAGCATTTTGGGAACTATAATATATTTAGCTCTTAACTTGTTCAAGTAAAGGAATTTTTAATATGCAATTCTTTTTATTTAATACATTGCACATAAATCAATATAACAGCACAATTAACTTCTAGTGGAATCCTTTGTAAACACACATCTTTTTGTGTGGTTGTAAGGACGAGAATGTAGTATGGCAGAATATACAATATCTGTATGCTATTAGTATAAACAGTTTACAAAATGCATTTTAAGCTATATTTAAAGAAACCAGAGATTGAAAACATGCCTCAATAACATATTGGGGTGTATTGTGCCAACAAACGTGCTTAGAAGAAATAACCGCAGTATATCATTGTAACATTCTCTTCTCGCAGTCCACAAAAACAAAACTAGCAAAAAAACACTTTGTTTTAGTTTTAATGATTAAGACGTATGCAATGTAAACAATCAACTGGCAATAATTCACTGGTATGCCATCAATTATACACAGGGAATCTCTGTACTACAGATGGTTATTTGAGGTCAATGTTCAGAAATTAACTTTTCTTCCCCCAAATATGGAGTATGTGTGTTTTGTAAAAAAGGGATTTGTGTGGTGCTCTCAAGACAATACTTAAAGCCAAAAATAGGTATAGGAAATGGAAACCACCTTAAATTATATGTGAAGGAAATTTTCCATAGGATGGGCATCATCGTTATATAATCCCACAAACCAGTAATTAAGGAAAATATCAGTAACACCAGCAGGTGACCGGTAGATGAAACATCCTATAAATGACACAATGATATGGACAAAAGAGGAACGAACTCACTTGGGAATCTTCATCCACTATAAGCAGCAAGTCCAATCAATTCCAATATCCCCAGGGTTGAGTGTGCATCCGTAAGGGTACTCTTGATGAAAAACAAATGGAGAAAAAACAAGCACCGAATCCACTGTGAGTACAGCAATAACACCAATAGGGATACGTACCAAAAAATAAGCTGTTTAATTGGATCAGAACAAAATAACAAACACACCTACGCGTTTCGGACCTCTACAGTCCTTTATCACCTTGATCGTTTTTTCTCCATTTATGTGTGTTTTGCTTTAGTTTTTATTTCATTATCAAAAGTTATCTTAATATTTATATGCAATGGAATGGAAGATATTTCTACTGATAAGAAGTATCCATTGTTATTTAATTTTTTGATAATTTTGTGGGGCACATGAAGAAAACAGATACTCATGAAACTCACTTGAATATGTTGTTTGATTTCCGGTAATTTAGCACCCATCACAATCCTGGAATGATTGTCATTCTGAAATTAATGTTGCCACACAACGGCATTGACAAGGTGGCGTAAGGATGATATGCAGACAATGCAAGAATGTCGGTTTGTTATAATTTCCCCATTTGTGGTTACAGTATGTTTGCTTTATTTTGGTTGCCATATTTTTGCATGAAAACATGCCCACCTTTTCACTGTCAAGGGCAGTTTTTACTATGATTTTATTTTGTACTCTAATTGTGGGGGGTGGGTGCATGGCGGGATGTAACTCTTGGTCTGTAGGGGTCACTACCAGTAGCTTCATCTCTGTGGCATTATATTGAGTAATCACAGAGTGCTCTATTTCACACTTCATTGTCATAATTTGTTAAAAAGGGATCAGATTGAAGGAGTAGCTTTTTGTTAATGCCATTGCCTTTGAAGGGGGTGAACTCAGTTATAATATCATTATCAGTTCTCGTTGTGACTTTAGGCAAGTCTCTGTATCTGCTTGTGCTTCAGGCCCCAAAAATTTAACTGTTAGCTCTTTGTGGCAGTAAATCATTGGGGAGTTTCAACCATAAAAATCGGCCTGATTGGCTGCTTCGGTGGATGTAGAAAAAACCTCTAAGGGGAGAGGGAGGATTCCAAGTGACATATATCACCCTAAATACACTTTTTATACAACATGTGGAGAGAAAAAGCTGTGCACAAAAAGGATCATACATAGGCACCTAAAATACCTGGGAAATATGCTAGTTTGGATATAGAAACTGTATTCAAATTATTTAAATTTGCATATTTCCCTGGAATCTAAGGTGGGAAATTAATTTATCTTTAATTCAATACCAAACCTATGTGAATCTGGGCCTATGTGAGATTAAGTATGTAACAACCTTTTTAGCTTCTTATCCTCTGCCCTACAAGTTTAATGTTATGTTAGCAAAGCCAAAGTTCCTAACTCAATCGTTACCTACACGTGACAAACTGCTTTTTGGCAAATTTAAATCTCGAATCGTGCTTGTGTGCACCTCTGTATGAACAAGAAATTTCGCCATTAGTGTCAATATATATATGGATATGGATATTCCAGGCAAAAGGTGACATTGTGTGATCATTTGCATGTCATTTCCCTGAATCCCTTACTGCAGCGGGAGCACTGTATGCTAGGTGATAATGCTTGAAAGGCAGGGGTACAGACCTGTCTAAGACGTGTGACTGTGCTCTTCTTTATATGTGACTGTGATATTCTTTATTGGAGAGAGAGAGAGAGAGAGATGAGAGAGAGAGAGAGTACAGAGTGAAGAAAGGGGAGTGAGATAGAAGGCAGACAGTTCCCCCCCAGGCAGATAGCTCGCGATAGCCCGTCTCTTGCTCTGTGCACCGCTCTTGGGTTAGCCCTCGCCTATTCGGAGCGCGATCGTGTCGTGGCCTTCTATCTCCGAATCATCTAGGCGCTCGATGAAGCGCCTCGTATCGAGAAGTCGCGTTCGGGAATCTCTATGTTTTTTGAAGGCAATGAGATGCGGCAACTAGACTGTTTACAGTATATTTAAAAGGGGGGTAGGATTTATGCACTCATTGCGTCGTATTCCTACTGTAGTTTTAGTATCTGTTTGCAGAGCATTATACGACGGCACGTTTGTATTCGGTGGGTATATGGTTTAGTAACGGCCGCTTCATAGCCCATCTGATATATGATATCGCTCTCCTAGTCAACCCTGTAGACTGGCCTGCAGAAACTATTTTTTGAAGACAGATCAATTTTTTCACACAACTTCATACATTAAGTAATTTTAAAATATTTTTTATATGCAATCTTTTTTCTATGTAGTTTTTTTATATTTTGCACATTTAAATCATTGTATATCTATGTTATTTACCTCCAACGTCATTTCATACCATTGAATTTAATTATATATGGTTGTTTTAGGATGTGCAGGGTGTGACATTGTGACAATCATTCAGGGTTGCAGCATTAGTTGATGTCTCACAGGCGCTTTCATAAATTTCTGTTCTAAATATTATATATATATATATATATATCTTAGATATATATATATATATATATATTATATATATATATATACTAACATATATATAAGATATATATATATCGACCTGCTAAAACAAAGTAATGCCATGGCCCCCTCCCAACAGGACACTACTAGTAACCATGATGTAGAATCACTTTATTCAAACATCCCCCAGAAAGATGGGATATCAGCCTACGGATACTTTCTGGGACCGCAGGAACCACTCAAAGAGCCAGGGACTAAATGCATCAAATTTATTTTGACCCAAGCTACTTCACATTTGGAAATGACACATACCCCAGCAGACAACCGAGACCGCTATGGGCACTCGATGGCGCCCAAGTATGCCAATCGGATCTGCGCAAAAACTGGAAAGTGACTATCTTCCCACCTGTCACTTGAAACCCCTTACATACATCTTCGGTACATCGATGACATCCTCCTGATTTGAACCTCTGGTGAACAGGACCTCCTACAGTTCCATGAGAACTTCAATATGTTCCAAACTACCATCAACCTCAAGCTCACCCATTCCCCAGACTAAGTATATTTTCTAGACACCACCATTGGTATAAAGAACAATCAACTACAGACCTCTGTATTCCGCAAACCTACAGACAGAGCCAGCTATTTGAGATACAACAGCTTCCACCCAACACACACTAAGCATGCAACCATCTACAGTCAAGCCACACGATACAACCGGATATGCTCCAGCACAGCAGACAGAGGCCTGTCGATTACTGCCTTGAGATCGGATTTCATAAACGGTGGATATATCAACAGAATTGTAGCCCAACAAATCCACAAAGCCACCAGAATACCAAGAAGTGATCTCCTTGAATACAGATAGAAAGAGACAACCACGGGTACCGTTGTGCACATATAATCCACACCTAGAAGCCATAGCAAGATTGCCAGGGAGCTACAATGAACTCCTATTAGAGGTATACTCGTGTGCTCTAAGAGACTTTTTATATATGTCCAGAGTTTCCAATCAACATCAACTATCCTAGCTATACAGGTTCTAGTTTTTGTTAAATTATATGTATTTAACTGATGCGTTGCCTATTAGGACTTTTTTGGCCTTTGTCCCTCACCACTATAAAGCGCGTACACTACGAGCCCTCTGACATCAGCCCCTAGAATCCACTTCATAGGCTAGTATAAACATATCTGGTTTATACAAGCTTTTATCTCATCACCTATCAGAATAGGACTTTTACAACACATATATCTGTTGTAGGTGTCCGACCCTCACTGATATATCTTTGAGTGACCATTTTATTCAAGGTGGCAAGGAAGTGTGACGTGTATATAGACATTATACATTATATCCAACCATTCTCTGTATTGTTATTTTATCTGTAAATACCACCCGGAGGCCCTGTGAATCAGAGCTAATTCACACCAAGTTGCATGCCTTATGTTCCGCTACCTTCCATCCCCATTATTAGTTAGGATATCTTTTGGATGTGGAATATCTATTTAATATATTTAATACATTAGTGTTATGTTGTTCACTTTGAGTGATATTCACTCACCATTGCATATGTTATAAGGTTACTTTTTATAACCATGTTTTTCATTACTTCAGTTTGAGTGCTAGTTATATAGGGGTCCTTTCACCTGCTTAGGCAGTACTATTTTCCTACCCATTCTCTCTACCCCTGACACCTCACTTGTATAGACTGTAGCAAGAGCCATTTCTCCTTCCCTGCCCCCCCCCTCTCTCCCTCCTCCATAATCACCTTTATTCATTGTAACAACAGTCCGGAGAAGAGATCAGTGTTATCTGAAAGCTCGCACAAATAAAAGTCATTTCATACACAGACGGTAACGTCCATCCATTTTTTATTTTATATGTGTTTTACCCCCTTCTCTAATTCTATATATCTATCTCTCTCTCCTTCATCTCCTATCTCTATATATCTCTCTCTCTCATCGCTCTCTAATTGTGCACAGAAATGAAAACAGTGCATAGCATAGCCTATAAAGACACTAAAAACCTACAATTGAATGGTCAACATCGAAATCGTCCTCTAAGTTCTACATGGCATAAATCTTAAATAGTCTATTTATATTGTTATAGAAAAACTAAGTTACAATGTATCAACCTAATAATTATTTTACGCAGCGGGGATGTTTCATTACACACAGATGTAGCCCGGTTATTGTTTCCAACACCAGGGCAAGCCGAGGGACCACATCCATGACTGCCCTTGGCAGGGTCGCAGACACATTTCCCGTGGCTTTGTTAATGAAACTCAGAATACTATAAGAATCTGTGAGCCAATCATATTGTAGTCCTCCGGTAGTAACAGCGCGGGCGGACTTTTCAAAGTTGCTTCTGCACGAATAGCAGAGCAACCGGCTTCGATTTCAAGCCTGAAAAGCCCGCCTGCCAGAGTCTAAGTCCCGACTTTTGCACCCAAGTTCTCAGAAATGATCGTAGTGGACGTGGCTGGGATTTAATGCCGATTTGAGTTCCAGGAGATTTGGAGTAACTCGCGGTCAGGAGGGACCAAGTTTTCAGAAGAGAACATAGCGGTGGCGTGTGGAACTTTATTCCCCCGATTGGGTTCCAGGAGATTCCAGGCTAAGTCCCGGTCAGGTTAAAACTCACCCAAAGATTTCCCTGGACCTAGGAAAGTCTAGTTTTCAACCCCAGTCCCAAAGTAAGTGTGTCTTTTTGTCTGTATTTTGTGAATAATTGTGTGTAAGCGAATTTATGCAAATTAACTACAACTGATTTCATTACCTTGTTTTGCTCAATATATGATCCTGGAAAAAAGGTATAAATATCCTGGTCTCCCATGACAGTTATGTCATCAAAAAGAGGGGTAAGATAGCTAATCAGGTAGCATGCCTCCCTCCTTTTTTGTTGACGTCACATCACTCCAAAAAAGGAGACATCACATGGTATGTTTACCTATCCAATTGGTGGGTATACCACGTGATGACTTCCAATTTTTTTTCTGAATTAGCACTATTTACATTAAAACAGGTGAAAACTTTGGCTTGCTCTGCTGGTGGAGAAAAGTTGGATCCTCTGATTATTTTTAAAAGGAAACCTATATTCAAGGAATAATTTCCTAAAAGGGTTACAGTCAAAGTAGACAAAGATTGTTGAACACCATGGAGCAAACACACAAAGGAGCTTTTTTTTTCCAACCTAAACGTCTCTTGATAATGGACTCTATGAAAGCTCACGTTTAAAGCAAATTAAAAAGAGCATTCAAAATAGTTTCTACTGAATTATCAATAATTCCCAGAGGATTTATCATAAAGTTACAGCCGTTAGAGCAAACAAATCCTTCAAGGTAAAGGTGAGAACATTTGGGAAAAATGGATGTCTGAAGGACTTCACACATACACAAAGTCTGGAAAAATGCTCCGAGCAACACTTTCCGAAGTGACATGTTGGGTGAAGGAAGCCTGGGATGATGTAAGTACTCTACTGTTACAAATGCCTTCCGAAAAGCAGGAATTTCTGAGGCAACTGATACAGAAAATAGTGACAATGATGGTGGGCTAACTGAAAATGAAGACCATGATCACTTAAACAGCGAATATTTACAAATGTTTTGCTTAGACACTGCCGATTCTGATTTTGACGTTTTTTAATAAAAGTATAACATTTGAAGATTGGTATGCATTCTTTTTGGTTGCGCATCAGTTGTGAATAAAAGTATAGCATCTGAAGATTAGTAGTATGCATTTCTTTCTGGTTGCACATCAGTTTTTTTTTTCATTTTCAATTTCAGCTGCAGATTATACCCTGCCTTTTTTGCTTTTTCCCTTGTTCCATAGTCCTGCGGATTATATCCCGCTATGGATTATATGGCGGAAATTATGGTCCAATAATATAATATTAATACTGATGACCTTTTCATGATGATGCATATACACGATCAGGGCTTGACACATTACCCTAAAAGCTACTCGCCCAACCACAAAAGCTACTCACCACCTAGCCCCGCCCCCAATTTAAAAAAAAACATTGAATAAATTCCTAATAAGAACTAATAACAACATTCATTTTTGAGATAACAGTTATTTATTGTATTACATTTATACTTTACTACAATTAGTCTTTGTCTCATAGTTACGTAGCAGAGGAGGTTGGAAAAAGACATGCGTACATCAAGTTTAAGCTATGCCAAATTTAGACGACACATACTTTCTCCTATATCCGTACTTACAGTAAATTGATCCAGAGGAAGGCAAATAAAAATCCCCAGTGACATATTATCCAATGATCTCTCATAAAGGGAAAAATAAATCCCTTCCTGACTCCAAGAATTGGTAATCGGATTTCTCCCTGGAACAACATTCTTCCTATGTTTACCTATTTATCATATCTCTTCTATTTGACACATCATTTCTAATTTGAATAAATCTAATTTAGCAAGCCTGTTCTCATAGAAATACTTTTATTATGTTAAAATTTATGAATGACAGTAAGGTACCCTTCTCACATTAAGCATAATAATAAAAAAGTATGACTGTACATGTAAACGTCACTGTGTGTGTATAGCAGTTCTTTCCCTCACAATCCCGCCCCCCCCCCCAGGAGGGGCAGGTGATTGCAGGGGGGGGTGATTAAAGGGCGGGGAAAGGTGATTGCACGGGGGGGAAGGTGATTGCAAGGGGGGCTGGTGATTGCAGGGGTTGTCGGTGATTGCCAAGGGGGTGTTGATTGACGGGGGGTGGTGATAGCCAGGGGGACCGGTGATTGCCTGGGGTGACCAGTGAGTGCCAGTGGGGGGGTGGTGGGGGCAGGTGACTGCCAGGTGGCCCAGTGGCCAGACTGAGCAGCTGCCACCGAGCCACGGCTCTCCCCACCTGCGGGGGGGGGGGGGGGGCACCACATAAGAAGGTGAACTGCCTTGTTCTGTCCCCAGTAGGTCCTTTTAATATGTAGTTTAATAAACCTTTTTCATTTTTTGTTCAAACCCGGTAAGTTGAGTGCTTTGGCTTGTTCATGTTGTCCACTAATCCTCTTCAGTGTTCTTGGCTTCATTCCCTGATTGGACGGACCCGCAGCAGCAGTACAGTTACAGAGAAGCGCTGCTGGGGCCATAAGGTAACGTGGGGCAACATTTCAACCGGACACAATGGGTCCACAAACCAGGCTCATAACCATTGAGCAGCAACAGCAGGAACAGGTAAGATAAAGGGTGTCCTGTACCCCACTTCCCGATTTCACTTAGGGCTACGGGGCTGTCTATTTTTATCAGCTTTTCTGGATTCTTTCCATGCTGGATCGGGGGCCGATTTCCCTGCGGATGCCTCTTATGGTATCTTGTCTTGGAGCCCCAGTTTGGATAAGAAGCTCTCGCCCTCTTCCATCCGTCGCAGCTTATTGGTCGCTCCATTTTTGGTCACCAGCAGACCAAACGGATACAGCCATCTGTACCGTATCCCCTCCTCCCATAGCACCCTAGTAATGGGTGCTAGGTGTCTCATTTTGAGTAAGGTGGTGGGTGAAATATCCTGGAATACTTGTAATTTATGACCCTCAAATTCCACATCATTCCGGGTCATTTGACAGAAAGCCTCCTTCCCTTTAAAAAAGGGGAAACGTGCTATAATGTCTCGAGGGGGGTCTCCCTCCTGTGGCCTCGACCTCAGAGCCCTATGGCAGCGATCCAGATGTGTCCTGCTCTGATCGGTCGGGCATTAATTGTTGCAGCCATCTTCCCATAAAGTCCTCCGGGTCAGTCTCATCCTCCGGCACCCCCCTGATCCGCACGTTATTTCGGCGATCCTGATTGACTGCATCTTCGTACCTGTCAGTAAGATCCTTGACACTTTCCTTCACTTCAGCTATTTGTTTGTCCGACCTGTGTAGGGCTTTGATGGTGGAATCCAGCTTCTTCTCCAGGGAGTCTGTTCTCTCCCCTATCCCACTTATATCAGCCCTTAATGCCGCTAGCTCTGAATGAAAGCACCTCTTTATATAGAGGCAGAATTCCTGCATGTCTCCGCCGCATCACTTGATTTTCTCTGCCACTGTCCTCTCGCTCGTCTTCTTCCTCTGACTCGGTGCCACTTTGTGGTGGCCCCTCAAGGGCTTTTGGCACGCGCCGAGTCTCCCTTTGCAAAATAATCTGTCAGAACCGTGGAGGTTCTCTTGGATCTCGTCTCCCTCAACATCCTTGTACAATTGGGACAGTTTATGGTGATTTTGGTGTTTTCAGTCAGGCTTTTAATGCTTTATTTATTAATATATACGCCGGCTGTGAACAGAGCGGTTGACTCATACGTCCATTCAGTCAGCCGCCGCGCATGCGCCTCTGCATATTTTATTTTTAATATTTTCCTTGATAATATCCCAATGCCTTTCAGTTATATTTAATTGTTACAATATTCTCAAATCTCACTGATAGGAGCATTAAGCTTTAAAATGCTCTCCAGCATGGCCTTGCAGAGGTTATCAATTACATTGGGAAGGGGGACATATCCTCATAAAGAAATGAAGAAGTAAATAAAATAGAAAAAAAGATCTGAAATAGGACTCTTAAGATCTGATCTTTGGGATAGAGTGGTTTGATTTCAATGCCAGTCAGCTGAGAGTAATGCACCATTGTGGCACAAACCGCTGTGTAAAGTATCCCCATGTTTTAGTTCTGTGGCCCACCATGCCCCCAGGATATGGCTGATTATTTTACTCCACAATAAGCCCCCTGCCCCCAGTTGCCAGTACATGGCTGAGATCTGGTCCCACTCTGGGTGATGAGTAATTTATTTATGGGTAACATTTCCAATTCCATTTCACAGAAGGATACTGATCTGCTTCCCTTAAGCTTAACAGGGCATGAGAGGTGTAATGGGACTCCTATTGTGTTTGGGTGGGTTGCATAAGCTAAACTCCCTCCACAACACATAGAGGCCCAAGACATGGCTGTAATCCACTATGCCTCGCCCCCTGCACTCAACAATCCCCTCTTTTGTAAACAATACTAGTTGTTGTCACCCAAGTATAGCTGGAAAGATGGCACAAGCAGTGAGAAATATATCATTCTTTATCTTTTTTGTCCTCCCCCTCCACAACTTGCTGAGGACCAGCCCGTATCCAATTTGTAGTCTCCAGCAATTTCCTCTTGGGTAAACAGTAACATAGTGTACAGTACTACATTAGTGACAATGTTTGGCGTGACTTGTCTTATTTGTACAAGTGTGCCTTAAAGGTGGCATAAAAAAAAGAGAAATATATCAATCTTTAATTTGTATTCTTTTATCTCTTATCCCTCTTGGGGAAAAGTAAATCACTAAGTGACACTTTCACACGCAAAATTAGTACATGCTCCTTTGATTGATTCATAGCACCGTAGCATGAAAGATAGAACAAAAGGTTTTCTTAGCCAATGCTAAAGCCTATTATCTCTTTAGGAGAAAGTAGTCCACAGTGACCTTAAGTCACCCCAAATATTAGTACATGTTGTACTCTATATTATAATACTGTAGTTTGAAAGGTGGCAGAAATAGTGCTTCAAATCAGATAAGGAAGAAAAAGAAACGATTAGCAAAAGTTGAAAACGATTTGACTGAAAACATTAAACTGAAAAACATTTTAAATCCACATTTGCCAGCCAGCAATACGGGGGCCTACTCTTTTTATATATCATCATGGTCATCTTCCTAAATAAATCCCAATTTGGCAAAACCAGAACCTACAGTGAATGAACATACAAAAAGATAAACAAAGTTACCCAGCTGTGGTACAAAAGGTACCCCTACTCATGAAAGGTCTAACAACTTGGCCCCAAAATCAATATTATGTGAAGCTGTTAGAAAATGAATTGAACTAAAATCTTCTCCAGCACAGGAAAACAGCGTTACACAATATGTACATTGAGAACATTCTGAAATATCACTTTGGCTCTGCACACAAAGTAAAGAATTATGATACATAAAACACATATCACTGCATAAAAATGTTTGTGCGTAGTTAGAAATTACAGTAAAACTTTGAGAAATGGTAATTCTGTCATATCGTATATGTCGTATATGCTTGCAATGCATAACTTTCTCCTTGTGAAGCAAAATGGTTTATGGTCATATGGAAAAGAATAATCTGTTTCAGTTACGTGTGAGTCAGACATGTACAAAGTCAAGTAGGCTAAAAGGTTATCACACGCAACCTGTTTACTGCCTTAATTATTCTTATTTCAGAAAATGGACAAATTAGTTCCGTGGGAAGTTAATCCTCTGAAAGTTTTCTGCTGATATGTGATGACTTCATGACCTCTGCCTCTAGAGGTTACATCAAAGGAGCTGCCTGCATCTATGATGGTTTACATCAATATTAAATCCCCACTTTACTACCCATTTGATGTGGTGCCTTTGATGATTCCATTTCAGGGTGCAGGTGCAGGACCAGCAGTGTTCATCACTGTGCAACGACTTGTGAAAATAATATTCCCACTGAAAATGTTGGTCTTGCAGATTTAGGCAACACAAATGTATAAGCCAATACAGATCCAGATACTGTACGTTAAAGTTCTGGGTAGAAATGTGCAAAATGTTCACCCAAGTGTGCATATATTGCGTAATTGGCATTGTATGAGAAAAAATAGCAAATCTGAGAAATCCAGACCTTAAATAGGGCTTTTGCTGCAAAGCAGAGAGTACATTATGTCCTATTTAGTTTATTATAGCATATTCCTCCCAATAGAATCACTTGTATTGCATGGGGAGAGATGCCTGTGAACACACTTGAGATACCTGAGAAATCATTTTGTTCCTATTTAAAATAGTTTGTTTGCATATTTAAATAAGTTTATTTCCAAGGCATCTCAGATGTGTTTACTGGTATCCGTTTACATGGGACTCTATTGGGAGGTATATACAGTAAGTCAGTGGATACTCTACAGAATAGGACTTTCTCTCCCTCTTCCCCTCCTCTCTCACACCCTTCCTTCCCACTTCTCTCTCCAGCGAAAGACCTATTTCAGGGTCTGGGCTTCTTAGTCCTGCAAAAGTTTGCCAATTCCTCCAGCAAATAAGACTAAATTAGTAATTTAGCCCTATGAGGCTTGGCAAAAAAAAATCCTGAGCCTATTCGGTCCAGTTTTGCATACCTCCAGTTCTGAGGCTTATGTACTAGACAAATCTATGGAAATTTAGTGCTTGACGATTTTCTCCTCCTTGAATCACTATGACAATATAGTTGATGGAATGAAAGAGATGTAATAGCATGTATGGGATACTTTAGTACATAAAAGCCAAAAGATCATATTTACTAACAATTATGTATGCAGGTGTTTCGTCATATTGAAAGAGATCTGTGATAGTCAATTTCCGCTAACACCAAAAATTCACTTGCAAATAGCAAACTTTCCTACCGCAGGTTAAGGAAATAGGAATAATTACAGTACCCTTTGGCAACAAAGTGATTTAACCCTTTTGATGGAGGCAGGGCTACCAAGGCATTGCAAGTTAATGCATTACAGTCCCCTATGGCACCAAAGGGGTTAACATAACCACCCCACTCCCCCCCCCAAAAAAAAACTTTTCTAATAGCCATTGATAAATGAGTAATCATTTTTGGAACCCCTGATTATTCTTACAAGTTAAAACAAATCTAAATTTCTCCAGGACCAATAGATCTACTGAAACGGTGCAAATGTATCAGGAAGTCTACATTTAATTAGCATATCCATACTTAGCTATAGTAAATCTGGAATGAATATGAGTTAAACATGACACTAACACTACCTTGTTTTCTTTAGTGAATATGGTTTTCTTTAACTGTTATTTGATCTATTTCTGCTATTTCATGGGTTGTGCTTTACATTCTTGTACACTATTTGTCTAATCAGCATTTCTTGATTAAGATCTCGCAGATCAGCTGGAGAATATCTTGCCTACCAATCCGGAATAGCTCATCATGTCAGCTGTGATGGTCCAGTGCTGTTCGTTCATTTTTAACTGTCCTGACATCATGTGGGATGCGGGGTATATATGTATCCTCCTGCCACCTCCTCTTTTAGCCACCCGAAGAAGCAGGAGCAAAACGTATGTCGGGGCTGTCTGTCTGTCCGTGTACTCTCTTAGTTACCCCCTCATCACTCACGCAAGTCCGCCATTACATTTCGGCGACACACAAGGCTCTGTACTCAGGAGTTTGTCATAGCAACTACAGTTCGTTCCTTCAGTTTCTGGATGCCTGCTTGTGGATAAACTTATCTTGATTTTATCAAAGATCCTTTCCATGTTATCTGGAACTATTCTATCATACATACCCATGTGGTATGAAAGGACTATCTGAACTTTGTGACTTCCAGTCATGTTCACATGCTAATTTTGCTACTTTTCTGCTGCTTCAGTGTAACTGATTTTTTTCTCATGAGTGCAGTTATTATTCCTTGTTATCTTCTTTTTCTGTGGTTGATATCTTTCATGCCTAATGCACACTGTGGGTTTGTCTTATTCCATCATTAACTTTGTTAGACCGGCCGGTGTTGGAGGTATAAGGCGAATTACATGCCTTATTCCCTCTGGTTATGATATATTAGCGATTTAACAGGGAGAGGGAGTGACTCAGTGAGTAAAGACACTGACTGACACTGAGATTGCTGCAGGGGAGCCTGGTTCAATTCCCGGTGTCGGCTCCTTGTGACCTTGGGCAAGTCACTTTATCTCCCAGTGCCTCAGGCACCAAAAACATAGATTGTAAGCTCTACAGGGCAGGGACCTGTGCCTGCAAAATGTCTCTGTAAAGCGCTGCGTACAATTAGCAGCGCTATACAAGAACATACTATTATTATTATTATTATTATTATTAAACATCTGACTCATCTTCTGTCAGTTTAAAGGTTTACCTTATGTATTAGATTCAACTCAGATATTTTTGTGATGTGAGGGTACCTGAAACTGTTTTAAAAATCTATGTGATGTGATAATAAATTTGATTATTTTGCTATACCAGAGTGCTATTGTGGGATACTTTATCTCTAGTTGTTTATATTATTTTGTCCCAAGCACCATCAATAGCTTGATATTTATAGTTTACATTTACTGATTTTGGTACCACCTTATTATTGGGTCTGTTACAGGCATTCTTTCGTATGTATATATATATGGCACCACCTTGAGAAAGGTCCCACTGGGGAACCGAAACGTCGGTTTATGTGTCTTTTTTTTTTCAATACAAAAACTTGTGATCAAACTTACCAGAGTGCTGTCTCCTGATCTTGTGCTTCAAACGGTATCGTATGGTTTAATATTGCTTTATGGGACAAGCACCCAATTTTTTCTACTTGCAAGTGGAGTGCCGGATGCTTCTGTGGATTATATATATATTATATATAATTAATTACAAGCTTGTCACGGTAGCTTATGACAGGCTGTAATTTACACCAAAAATATATATAAATATATTTAGAGCACTCCACACGAGCAGCTGAAGGAGCAGAGCCACTGAGGGTTTGACCACTTCATTTATTTTTCTCATTAACCTTTCACTGACTGTGTGGACTCTTGGTGCTCATTTGCAAGCTGCTTTCTTGCAAGCTGTGTTCAGCTTTAACTGTACCATTAGTGGATTCTTGCTGCCCTGCTATTAGCTGTTTGGCTGTATTTAGCTCACACTATATGTTTACTAGCTATTTTCAGGGGTGTCTGATTTGACCAGGTATAGGGGAAGGGAGGCTTAGGGAAGTACCTCTCGGTCCTTTTTGACCAGGGGGAATGGGCCAGATGAAGAGGTAGTCCCTCGAAACGTCGCCCCCCTAGCATACTTTCCGTTCTCCGTTTTTTTTGTGTATATTCCTTGTGTTTTATGTTTTTTCCCCTTTTCCTTTCCCCCCCCCCCCACCCCTCACTTTGTGACATGCCCATTTGTGATACTGGTTTCTGCAAACACATTTGATTTATTTCTGGTTCATTTTATTATTAAATGTTTATTCTGCATTACAACTGTTTTCATCATTTAGCTATTAGACAGTGAGTGCTGGTACTTACGTAGATTTGTTAGTACTATACAGGGGAATAAGGGTCCCCTTTTGTTCCGTGCACCCTGCAATTGCATATATTTAACACCATCAGAGTGCTGTCTATCGTCCCCTTTTACCCATATATAAATATATATATACCTGGGTTTGAACTGGGACGAGACTTAGATATAACAAATTGTATTTATTCCTTAGGATAGGTGAACACACAAAAATGTACAAATAACAGCAAAATATAGACACTTACTTAAAGATTATGACAAGAAAGCCATCAGGATACAGACTGGGCCATTTCTTCCATAATTCAACTGACATCAGCCTATAGGGAACCATGTTAAAAATGGTTTTTGAGGCAAAAAGTGACACTGTGTGCTCATTTGCATGTCATTTCCCAGAATCCCTGCTACAGTGGAAGTGCTGTATGCTGGGTGATAATGGGGAAAGCGGGGTTGCAGACCTGCCTAAGACATGCAGATGAGCATACAGTTGTATTTTCATATATATATATATATATATATATATATATATATATATATATATATATATAATCTATATCTCAAAACCCAACACAAAATTAAGGAGCGCTCAGGTGGATAATAGTGACAATATATATATAGAATAGTGATAATAAATTATATGAATCAATAAAAATCCTAATAAAAATCAACACACTTTTAACTACATATAACTACAAACCATAAAGTGATAGTGAAAAAAACAAAGTCCAAAATAAATGTTCCACTTAAAAAATCCAGAGAGATAAAGGTCACAATTGCTGATCCAGGGAGCGTCTTTGCAGCTTCAGATAAAAGTAGTATAGCCAACCACTACGAATCTAAGAACAAAAAACAAACAGAAGTGCAAGCTCCATAGCATGTAACTGTTTAAACAAAAGAGTACATGAAAATTACTAGCTGAATTTTCAAGCGCTGGCAATGATCCTATGCAGGAGCAGAGGACATGGAGGCACTGATTGACTCTGTCTCCTGGCGCCAACTTGTGACAAGAGTTGGTGGTGGCTACAAGCTGTGCAGATATACCTTGCCTACCTGGGACCCCCTCACCCCCGCAGATGACTACACACAGAGATTTCTCTCCCATGTATGGTTGCTTTTTTTAATCCTGTAAGTGCATTTCCTTTGGGCTGCAGTTTTTTAATAAATTTACTCTTTTGTTTAAACAGTTACATGCTATGGAGCTTGCGCTTCTGTTTGTTTTTTGTTTTTAAATATATATATATATGCTGGATAGGGGGAAAGAAGGCGGTGCACAGCATGCCAACAGGTGCCTCATGCGTTCCGGAAGCAGGAAGTAAAGCGGAAGCTGGATGGCGATTTTCAGTGCAAAAATATAATAAACAGCAAAAGTGCAGTGGATGCACGAAACGCGTCAGAGTCCTTTCTCAAGATGATTTTTTCTTTTTAAACTATATCTTTGCTGCTCATTGCTGTTTATTAAATTTTTGCACTGAAAATCGCCATCCAGCTTCCGCTTTACTTCCTTCTTCCGGAACGCATGAGGCACCTGTTGGCACGCTGTGCACCGCCATCTTTCCCCCTATCCAGGGTGATTTTCCACTTTCACATATGTCGGGCTGAGAGCACGCCAGAACCAGAAGGACCGCATGTACAAGGGTCGTGAGTAACCTGTCTTTGACACTGTATTTTATTCATATGGTCTAGCTCTAAGGGTTGTTGGAATTATTATTTAGATAGGGGTCAGGGTCCCTAGTTTATTTACGTTCCCATGACATCCCTTTTCTATGTGTTACCCACACCCCCAATTATGAGCATAGTTGACCTTAATACAGTTTTACTCTCTATACATTTTCCTGGATCCTCCAACAACAAATGGTGCAATTGAAATTGATGATTAGGCTACATAGCTATTAAACGTTTCTAAGGAGAAGCAATTTATTCCACTTTGAGCACTGGCAGAGAAGACTCTTCTCTATCCATTCCTATATATATATATGTATGTATAATCGCTCTTTCCCCCACCCGCTGACAGCACCGGATAACCTCTTCACAGGACCCAATGCAATATGATCACACACTTGTGTTCAGCAAACTGTTACAAAATACAGGTACAACTAGTTATATCATTAACCCACATACAATATAGGCCTTGCACGACCGTAACTCCACTGTGCCCTCCAACCATAGTGTCCCCCCCTGATAGGATTTCCCCAACCTCCCTAGTGTCCACAAGAGCCACTCCACGCAATGTGTGAGACAGCGCTGCCCACAGTAACTGAAAGTGTTATAGTTGGTGCACGTTGTGAGGTACCTGCCCAGGTGCTCCAGCACCTGGGTATGGCTGAAAAGCAGAAGGGTCCACTGATCCAGCAACGTCGATGTCAGCGAAGCGTCCGCCTCTGCATAGGGTGAACTCCGGTAGGAGGGTATGTCCTTTGACAATCTATGATAATGCGGCGGTGGTCCTACCCCAGACCACAGTCCACAAATCGCTGTGCGGTGGCTTCAAATGGCACTATACACTAACTGTACACAGCTACATGGGAAATGTCCCTAGCTAGGGGTTTCCCTGTAGCAGCCACAATCTGATTAGGTGAGTGGGGCCTATCTTGGAGGGGCGTGCTTAAATCGTGGGGGTCACTAACCTCCAAACAGCTGAGACCAGCTGGAAAAGTTCATAAACACACTGAATACCAGCAAGCTCAACCCCCCCAAAACATACCACACACATATATATGTGTGTGTTTGTGTGTGTCAAAAGGCATGCTACTCGGCGTGGCCAAATGTATACATCAATAGACAGAGAAGCCCAAAGCTACATCCAATATGACAAAAACACACAGTGAAAAGCACTATAAGCATTCCAAAGCATGTCCAAAGCATTATATGCCTGCACGCCACATCAAGGCATGACCAAATTTGCAGGTTCAAACACTTCCTGATTAAAAGCTGTTTGGAGGTTAGTGGCCCCTCACCCCCAGGGTTTAAGCTCGCCCCTCCCCACTCCAAGTTAGCATGTCTTTTTCATATTGCTGGGTTTATACAGATCCAAAGTGATCACTCTCCCTCCTAATATAGAGGTAAATTAGAATTTTAATCAGGTAGTGTTAGGACCTGCAAATTTGGTCATGCCTTGATGTGTCTTGCAGGCTTATAATGCTTTGGCCAAAGGGTTTAACTAAATAATCCCTTTACAATGTAACATATAGGTATTTCAATGTGTATTTTTTTCATATTGGATGTAGCTTTGGGCTTGTGATGGAGTGGCCTTTAGGCGAGATCAGACAGACGCATAGACACTGTGTAAACCTTAACTGTAGTGGTTTTATTATCCACCAGGCAAATGAACATCATGGATACTTTCCCTTTAAGTAAAAATAAAACATAAAATAAAGACCTATTCCCGTTTAGGGAAACTAACTTAACTTATAATGCAGTCCCTTTCTAACAGGGCAGCTAGCTAATCTGGTTATCCGCCCAAACCATGTGCTCCACATACAAAGTATAATAAGAAAGTCTTATCTGTATTGCAGCTCCAACAGTAAACGGGAACGCCGGTTCCGGGGAGCAGGCTGTGTACAGCTCGTTGCAGTCTTTATCTTAGGATTTGGGTCCCAGCTGGTCCCAGGAGCTGAGCTCCTAGCAGGGCTGGGGGACCAGAGCAACAGCCAGGGTCCTTCCTAGCTGGGAAAAGTCGCTCTATCCTCCTGGGGAAAAACAAGCTCAGCTTGTGTAAGCCACTTCCTGCTTTTTAAACCCCTGCTCAATCAGGATATTCACCCTCTCCCCCCCCTCCGCATGAAACCCAACACTACTGCAGTTTCCTTTCATTTAAAGGGAGTTTTAACCCCTTGACTCCTTTACAGGACTTCTCTGTCTTTTGTTGTACACATTTGGCCACGCCCAGTAGCACTCCTTTTGGCACACAGACACACACATATATATAGTGTGGTATGTTTTGTTTTGTTTTTTGAGCTTGCTGGGATTCTGGGATTCTGGGATTCAGTGTGATTATTGTTAACACAACTGAATAGGTAAAAGGTTTTAACGTATCAATAATCAATAAACACAGATTTTTAGTAAAATCAAGATACCGGAAAGAAAAAGTCCACTAATGCAAGCTTTCAGGACTACTCCCACTGAAGAAGGGACATTAGTAGTCCTCAAAGCTTGCACTCTTTTTAACTAGTAGTTAACCATTAGAGGTATCACTTGTACCTTGAGTCTGATATTAATGATAATGCTCTAATACACCGATAGGTGAATAAGTACAGGTATTTAAGTATAAGTTTATCTTCTTTTGTCTTTTTGCTTAGGAGGAGAAAGTTGCAGCGGCTTGTAAAATCATGTTACACACAGTACATTAAACCAGCCTGTGGCTACCTTGATAGAGTTACATTTTGCTAATCCAACAAAGTATCAACTTTGCCTGCTGGTTATTCCTCAGAAATAGAAGTGTGTGGAGTGGTTTGCTACATTCTATGCTGACTTATTTGAGTTACAGTTCCTTTTTGCTCCTGCAAATACATGTTTTAACCCTATCCTGTCAGTTGATTCTTTTTGTTTATTCCTAGAGGTCGGCCATGTCAGTGCCACCTGGGCCCCCGTCAGGGGTCATCACTCCTGGAGTGATTTGTGAATGCTGTTCCTGTGACCCATTGTTGCTAAAGCCTTACCTCAGTAAGCTACGGGACTCTACCCTCACGAACTGATCGGCACGGAGGAGCGGTGACGTCATCTGTCCCGCTGAATGGTGTCAGGAGCTTGTAAGAAGCCACGGTACAATTATCCTGCTGATCGTTTGGCGTGGAGGAGCGGTGTACCGAAGGTGTACCATCTGTCCCATTTGCGGTGCTGAGGTCTTGTAACCTACTTTCCTCTGGCAAGGTTCCAGAGAGGCAACAGTGGGGGACGTTAGCTTGTTTATTCTTTCCCACAACTTGGACTTTGAATGCTAATGTTTGCTGCTGGGTTTTAAAAACCTACCTGCTACACTGCTGATGTGAGAAAATATGTTTTCATCAGGATTGGAGGCAGTTGCTTCAAAGGAGTCCCCAAGAAGCGAGTTGTTCATGTCCAGTTGTGGTAGCATGTACCCTGAACATGCCCTGCTTGAATAACTGATTATTTTGTACGTGCAATACTATCACTTATTATTAATTCAATATAATTACCTATTAACCCTATGAGTTGTGCACTGTGTTCTTTTCTTTTTCATGTTCCTTCGTGTGATGTTGAGCCATCCACAGTGACCGGCAGCAGACTCATTATTGGTGATTTAAGGTTGTAATATAATTTTCATCTAATTATATTGTCATAATCACTGTGTTTATTATTTTAAGATTATTATTGTCCTTACCTTACCCAGTGCACTTTAATATTTTTTTTCAATAGTAATTAATACAATCAATATTCACAGTTAGTGCACAGTTTATTTTTGTTGTGGAGTATATTTCAACGAGAAAAAAATATCCCAAAGAAACACTACATACGTAGGACTTCTATTAATTACGGAGAATGTATTAAATGTATTATGCTACACATTAAATGTATTAAATAGCCTAATGCTACACTTACAGTATAGTACACTTATCTAATTGAGGAATCACAATTACCAAGAAATTAAGACCAGATTTAAAAGATTTTGGTAACCAGGAGGAACTTTTTGCAAAGCAAAAAAAAAAAAAAGACACAAGCAATTACAATTAAGCTTGAAATGTCTCCTCCACAGAGGACCAGAAAATTGCAGTGAACAATGCTTCTGAATTCTGCATTCAATTGTCAATTTAAAAAAATGAGTCAGGTAATCACATGAGACCATGTTACTGTATATTATATTAAATGGCTTTGCATAAAATAACATTTAAATTCTACCACTGTTTGTGTATAATACAAAATGTTATGTTGGTTTCTGTGCATGAACAGAATCCTGCCCGGCCACTGCCACAAAAAAGCATACTGTATATACAGCCAAACCCACATTTTTTACAGTTAACAGTTCAGCAGAAGCATGGCAGGTTTTTATAAAACTGCAGAAAATCACTGGTGAGATTAAGGGCCTCATGCAGTAAGCGACGAAAATGTGAAATCGGCAAGCTTGCCGATTAGCCATGTTGTTGGCGATTTTCCCTCTCCGTATGCAGTAAGTGCCGAATCCCTTCAGAATCAAGCCGAAAACCATTCCGCCCACTCTCACGATGATTTGCCGATCACACACAGGTGTATCGGCGTGCATGGCGGGGTGCTGTTAGGTTCGCCAATCAAAATTCTTGCTGAATCAGGCGAAGCAAGCATGTATTGGATAGCGCGCCATATTTAAAGGCAACGTGTACTGTTAATCATTCTCTGTGTTGTTGGGAGTGAGAGAGAGAGAGACGCACAGAGCTGGGCGATTTAATATTTGCATATTGACTGAGAGAGTTGTTGTGTATTGTGAGAGCTTTGTCCTTTGTTGTTTTGTTTACATCTTTGTCTTGTTTTGTATGTGGAAGTGTTTCGTGTGATTGGCTGTACATTTGTTTTCTGTTTTTTTGTGAGTGCTAGAGGTATGGCCGCAAAGCGTGGGAAGAGTGATGCTGGTGTGAGTGGTAGTGCTACTCGTTCGAGTACGTGTCGGAGTGAACGTACTGTTCAGGGGAGTGATGTTGCTAGGAGTGCGAGTGGTGTTGCTGGGAGTGTGAGTGCTGTTGCTGGGAGTGTGAGTGCTGTTGCTGGGAGTGTGAGTGCTGTTGCTGGGAGTGAGTGCTGTTGCTGGGAGTGCGAGTGCTGCTGGTGGCTCAGTTGCTGATGGGGTGTCTGGTGGTGGCGTGCTTGCTGGTGGCCAGCTTTTGGAGTCTCTTCCATTGGAACAAGGAGAGTCCAGTCAGCAGCAGGCAAGCTCTGAGCCTAAACGTGCTCGGAAGAAACGTGTGGAGCATCCACGTAATCCTCGCTTCAATGACCAGGAAAATACAGCTCTTGTCACTGGGATTCTGGAGCACTATGACAGTCTGTATGGCCATTTAGTAGGTAAGTGTACCTTTCCATTCATTCTTCAAATACATGTGATCCTAGGTCATGTGAGTTTTGTTAATATGCAAATATGGGTCCATAATATCTATCAATGTTAATTATTGTGGTAACACATCTTTTTATCATGCGTTACAACGACAAGAAAACTCAGGCGTTCAATTTACGCTAACTGCATACAATATTAATGCAAGCTTCCTTACATGTCTAGGTTTAGAAGTGAATGCTCATGTGCTTCACATATTACACCTAAACCAGCATGTTTGCTATCTCTTGGAACAGCTAGCAGTGTAGGAAACTGGTGGTTGTATTATTATGAATTAACGTCATATATTTTGTATGTATTTCTAGTGCGGACAAGTTCATCAAGCAAAAAAGAAACTTGGGACAAAATAATAATTGGTGTGAATGCGTGTGGGAATCGGGTCAGGGACAAGAGTAATTGTCGCAAGAGATTTGACGATATTAGGGCTAAATTAAAAAAGAAAATACAAGACCAACGCGTGCATGCTTCTGCCACTGGAGGTGGGCCACCAGCACAACGTCTCATCTTAACTCCATTGGAGGAGCTGCTTCGGGAAAAATTACTTCCCGTCGTCGTGGAGGGTTTGCCCGGTGACAGAGACATCGGAATTTATTCCTCACAATTTCCACCAGGTGAGAAATGTTACTGTACTAGGCGTGTCGTTGCTTACAGTTATTTTACACATTTCCGCTGCTATTTATACTTTCTTCCCAATATAAGCAAACCTACATCTATATATGTATATATGTCTGTGTCTCTATATATAGATATATATATATATATCAAAATATACATATATGTTGTAATCCTACTAAAAGCAGTAAATAATATACCACGTGGCATTGCGTGCTCATTTGCATGTCAATTCCCACAATCCTTTGCTGCAGTGGAAGCAATTTATGGTGGATGAATATGGGGAACAACAGGGTACCACACATGTGTAAGACATGCTAATGAGAAAATATTACTAGGTACTGGTGCAGAACATACATATATATAATATTAATGTGTATTTTATTTATTTAACTCCTACAAACACGACATTACTGCCTCTTCAAATCATTCATCTAATATATTACATGCAACGGCCAACAAACATCACTTGCAATAACAAATGTGTTTTGGTTTATTAAAAGGTCCTTTTTTGCTTCATGTCATATACAGACATCATAATGAGGCACACGTAGCATATGTTATGTCATTGTGTTCATAGCTTGCACACTTCAGAGTACTATTTTGCTCATCTACCATTGTGTTAAAGCAGCTGCAATTAATATGTAATCACAGCATACACGTCAACAGAGGGGGTGGGGTTCAGCACACAGCCAAATAACAGGGTCATGTTACGGTCAACTTTGTTGACACCATTTTCACCTGCTTGAAGTAATTGAAAGGTCTGGGTGATTACTGTTTTTGGGGGAGGGACTACCGTTCTTACAACCTGACTAGCAAAACAGAAGGTAATCACAGTCATTTGAAAGGTTAACTGTAGGTACTAAATCACCCAACAAGCCATTAGGTATGAAACCGTACGTCACACATTCGTTCACTCAGATTTATAGTTCAACTGATATCAACACCACATTATCACACACTGCATGTGTTGTGTTGTTGACTGGCAGCCACATTCAGCCGTGCAACAGCTTCTATTAATGTACCACACATATCCTCTAACAAAAACTATTACTTTTCCAATATGACCTTCTTAATGATAAGCATTGTGAAAGTTCATCTCATGATAGTTATGTACATTATTATTGTGATATGAGTACACAACATATGCAGTGTATGTCCAATATTAATTATATTATCCTAACGCATTACTGCATAAACATAGTATGTTGTATGTTACAGAACTAAAAAGTCCTAAGTACACTGGCATGTACATTGTAATTACAAATATTTATGTTCACTTTGCCACACACATTTTCAGATCAGGAACTGATGCTGTTAGTTAGCCATAAAAACTCAACATACAGTAACTATCTTCAATATTTACACATGTCAATTAACAACTGATGTTATTGTTATATATAGTTGCTCCTGGAGAACATGTGTCACCTGTGATGGAACAAGTGTCTTCACCTGGGTCATGCAGCTCATCACACCTGGAAGAAGAGTGTATGAGGTGCAGGAAATATAATATGTTCACTTCTATATGTTATGTTGTCATGTTCATTATTTTTTTTTTACACATGTTATTTAAATAGGATTACTTACTGTCAGTGAAAATGAAGTTTTTTAAGACAACATGTATTGTGTTTGTGATGTTAAGTATCATGTAGGAGTTGTGAGTTTTGAACAACTTTTCATTCATTCTTATTTCACACTGAGTCCAAACAGAATTCGTAAGTCAAGGTACATTTTAATGTGACGTTATAAAACGTATGAAAACATGTTATGTGTTAGTTATCACCGTGTATAATTACATAGTAAAACAGCTGAGATTAACATGCCATTTCATTATGTGTACATTTATTTTTAGCACATGATGATAATGATGATGATGATGATGATGATGATGCCGCCAAAGACACAGAAATGCAATCAAGTGACCATGAAGAGGTTCCCATTCAAAGAGTTACACAGGCTATTCCTACAGCAACTAGCACATACGCTGCAATAGTAGCTTCTGAAGAAATAATTGTTGAAGCAGAAAATCGTCGCCATTCAGATCTGATGTCAGTGCACGAAAGGATGATATCACTGCAGGAAGAAACGATATCACAATTGTCACATCTCCACAGAGTCTTCATTGAAGTGCCTAAACAAATGCAAAAAATAAACACGTCATTAGAAGCAATAGTTGTTCAGCTAACCCAAGCTAATCACTTGAGAATGACTACAGCAGCACATCAATTCAGCTTTACACCATCAGAGGATGGATGTTTACATGCTGCTACTTTTTCACCCCATTCATCTAATCTTCATTCCCCAGGTCGGGATGTTACCGGTAAAGTAGCTGAAAGTTCTGTGCATGTTCCTGACAACATCCTACCGCTGCCACCTGTAGAAATTCTGGAGCTGACACCTACAAAGGAGGCGCCAAAAAGAAAAATGCACAAGCAGTTACTACTGACCAGTTTTTGGACACAAACCAAAAAACCCAAACATGAAACGGAGCAAGCATCAGTTGTGCACTGTGTACCAACTTGTTCACAAGTGTCACTGGCCACAAGCCCTGCCCGTGAACAGTCACTGGCCACAAGCCATTTGCTTCACTATTTGGCGTTGTGCGCTGTTTTCTTTTGTTTCCATCATGAGGATTGGCCTCACCCCCTTGTGATGTGTAAGATGTAGCAAAGGAAGTGACAGCATGCTCTGTGTCCACTAACAGTGACACAGGGGTGGGCCTTCTGGAAGCTATATATTACGCATCACTTCCTAAATTTAGTGTGTTATGTCTGGGTCAAGTGTCTGATGCAAGAGCTGTGAGTCTGTGCAGCTCAAGTGTCAGTAGTTGCAGAGTGACAAGCTGACCCCACTCTGTGTCAGGGCTCTGGCACAGATGGTGGCCCTCCCTTAGGGGAGAGGTGGCGGAGATATCCCTGACTCTATTACAGAGTCAGGAGGGAACTTCCTTGAGGTGTGCAACTATGCTGATGTGCCTGAGACTGGAGTTCCAGAGACTCCTCCCTGCTATTGTGGGGATCTGGAAGGGATGGAGGCACTGTACCAACTGTGAGTAGAACTCAGCACTACCTCACGAGCCAGTCCTGGTGACATCCCCACTACTATCGAACGGGAGACTCAGGAGTCCTGTGAGCCAGCAGTTGTACCACATAACATGACACGTAACGGGGGGGGGGGCAGTTTCTCACATAGGGGTCAGGATCAGAAGGGCCCTGGGAAACACCGTTACACTGGAACAGCTATTGTGATTGAAGATCAAAGTCTTACATGTGAGCTTTCTTACTGTGGATTCTACCGAGTAGCGTCACCAGGGGGCGTGGGGCTCCCTTTTTTTCTTCTACTTCAGCTCTGGTTTAAGTCTTTTATTTTTCCTTGGCACTCCAACAGACAAAACTGAAGATAAACAAAAGAATCAAAAATAAATCCTTGCTCTATCTGAGCCAGATAGACAGCAATTCTCTAGCTATCTTTGGGTGGCTTCCCCACTTACCAAACAATAAAACACAGGTGTCCTAAACAAAACTGCTGCAGACAAGTAACAGTTTGTAGCATCCAACCCTCTTAGCTGGAATAGGAGAGAGGGGAGAATTGACCCAGCCTGGCCTTTCTTAAACTCTGTTAATTTAGGTCAGGTGATCTGCACCTGGCTGTGCTTGCAGGAGGTAGGGGCAGGTATAGTTTGTCAAAGCAGGAGGTATATACCTCCCCTCTACAATTTTACCACCTTTCCTCTCACAATACATACACATTTAATTTGAAGTTTGAAAGTGGTCATTTTACTTTTATATTTTATTTTTACAGGTAAAGGTCTGTCACGGGAGACCAAATCTTATCATCACATTAAGATTCTGAATTGAGCACAACAAGGAGGGCAAAAAAATTGTAATTTATTTCCTTTTAAGACAAACACATCATTCTTCACAATTACACTTAATAAACACTTACTGGGATGGGGAAACTAAATAAAATGTCCACGGAACGAATGATTTGTAAACAAAGTCTCTTGGCACCCATGCACGCATGCGAGTGGGTGCGCGATTTGAGCCGTGCGACAATGCTTGGCTAGGGGCGCAAGTTGCCACCCCTGTATCTCCGCCGGAGGAAATCTTTTCGTTAAGTCCTTACAGGATTCGTTTGGGGTTTGGAGCTCAAATGAATTCTGGAAGAGGGGCGTGATCCTTGGTTTAATGTAGTTAACCCCTCACACTCCGGAACCGCTGACGCTCCAATTTGGACGGATCTTGGTGAATCTCAGATTAATCTCTCTAGGACTGGGCTGCAGGCATTTTTATAGGGTTAAGGGTCCTACATACCCAGCCAATCCTCCCGTGGGAACAACTTTTCCCACCAATCCCAGACTTGCCAGTAGCTCCAAAAAGGGCAGAAGTTGCTTCCTGGTTTGCTCAGAGCACGTGCTAACTTGACACCTAAGCAGCTTAGCACACCCAACCCCTTATCTGGCAATAGTAAGTCTGGGGTTTGGCTACCCAGTGTTGATAGCTATACTTCGCACTGATATCTGGTACTTTGCAATAATCCGGCCGCCATGACACCTAGGGTCTCTGAGGCTTTTCAACTCCGGACTTCTCTAGACACTGGGGCACCAACTCAGCAGGGTGCCCAATGAAGTATGGAGATGAAAAATTCCTTGGCTCATTCATCCTTAACACATTGACATGTAAATGGAGTCATTGCCGGGCTGACAGGAAAGGGTTCCCGACTTTACATTTTTAAAAATACTCCTTCCTAACAAAAGTTAGCTACTTAATTGAATAGGCTCTGTGATGTGGTTTGCGGTTTGAGTCATGGCATACAATATATCACTGCTTGCCGGAATCGGTAACCGCAGAAGCACACCACCACTTGACCTTAATCGGTTAACGAGACTGCAGGATACATTGTTGCATTCCGCCACTTCAACTAGACCGCAAACAACTTATCCACTTGAGTTTGTGGTTAAGACTTCCCTGGTGGGTTTTGCGGTTTAGAAAGTGATCCAGAGCTTCAATGGAGCCACTTACCACAGACGCACTTATTCAATTAACGCTTGGCACAGCGGACGAAGCTCCACCTTGTGATGCGAATACAGTTTGCACATTCAACATACATTCATAGGACTGCAACAAGTTTATGAGCTGCAAAACAGGGACATTACAGGGGATGTATAGGGGGAACATGGCATTGTGATGACCAAAAATTAACCCCTTCATCCCCAACTAGGGTTGGGGGTAACCAGCCGGGTATAAGGCCTTTATTATTGGCCTGGTTAATCCCTTCACCGCCACAAGGACTGCAGAGTGTTACCGTTTTTAGGTTGAATATACAGTATTGTACTTAATGGATACAGAATAACAAAGTTACAAATGTATATGTATGTTTTTAAAATAAGTTTCACAAAATAAAACAACTATGTTTAGTTATTTTTTTTTTCACATTGCTTAATGATGACAAATGTAAAGATTAAATAAAGTAAGTTACAGCCCTACCCAGTTTCGGTATTATATTGTTTAGCATACATTTGTATACCTGTAGTTTAAGAAGCATTTTTTTTTCATTTGAGGTGGTTTGTACTGTACCAATGTAACATTGGTCAATCGAGTACCAATAACTGAAGGGCATCAGTTTGTGCTATAAGTGATAGATTGGAATCAACATCATACTCATACACAATTTACCATTAACATGTTCTGAAATAGGAACATTGTTTTTATAGTGTCATATATAATGAGCAGATAAAGTCATTAATATACAGTACATCTATTATCCCGTAGGCAGTAATATTTATGGCATATGTCTCAATTTCAAATTCAATTGAGGATACTATATACCTGCTGTTTCAAAAATGTTCCATTTAAGTCAGAGCAGAGAAAACGTAATGTAACGTAAAGCCTAAAATTATATTAGACTATTAGAAGAAGAGGCTTTAAGAAGACGTCTAAGTACATTTCTATAGATAATGCTTTGTTTCTGTACTAGGTGGTTTGCAGCAAGAGATACAGCATTTGCTAAATAAAGCATAAGATACAAATGTAAAAGCTGTAAAAATGTTACAACAAAGATTCAGTTATCAAATGAGTTTATTCAGAGTGCACACAGTGGAGACAGCTTCAAAACAAAAAGCTCTCCCCTAGATAACACGGTATGCCATATATTTATACCCTAAAACCTAAAGCTCCACCCCTTTATGGGGGGGCTTGCACGTCACTAGCTATTACCTCATTTTGTAATACATAACAATACTAAAGCTGATGTCATTTTGTAATACATAATAATACTGAATATTTCTTCACATAGAAAGATGACATTAAAACTCACAAAGACAAGATGGCGGACTAAAAATAGTTAAACAAAATGGCTGCTTTGACCCTAATGCTGTTACGTCAGACCCCCTAATGTCTCAACTTCGTCAGTCCCTCCTCTAATTCTTTAAAACATTGTTTTTTGAGAATTATTGATATGGTTTTAGTCCAGAAACACGTTGGAAGGCACAGGGGTGCTCCATCATCTCATAATGCTGCTTGAAGGTATAGGACAATGCACGAGGGTACCTGCCAAATGTAGTCATAGTCTCGTATGGCGTTGTGGCCAAATTCTTTTCCAGAGTTAGAACACTGTACTTGGCATCTTCTTTCTTCAAGGGACTGCTGTAAATTGGTTCTGCAAACAATGGCATTATGTCTGCAGAGGGGGTAGTACATTTGTGGATCATGCCTTTGCCAAACGTGACACAAACATAGATGACAACGAGTATCACAAGCACACACATACCACATTAAAAAATTTCGCTCCTAGTGATCCTACCAATCCACCCAGCCCCAAAGGGTCCCAGTCTGTGTCACCTTCCTTCCTAAGTCTTTCTTGAATTTCTATCTTGTCTAACTCATGCTGTACTGGTACCTTGCCACTCTGATCTTGGATGAAAACACAACATTGTTCTTTAATTAGGGCACATACACCTCCTTTTGATGCTAAAATGTAATCTAAGGCCATTCTGTTTTGTAAGGCCATAAGCCTGATCTGAACCTGTTCTTGGTTTAGTGATGCAATAGCTGTAGTGGTGTTATTGAAGACATCATCTAACACATCTGTTAATGTATTAAGCCTGTCATATACTGCACCGACACACTTTATTCGAGCAAATACCCAGTATGTACCTGGCAGATACCTGGAATGCGCCGCTCCTCACCTCTGACAAGCCCCGTTGCGTTTGCCTTCCCAGCCTGGGTTCATGCCTGGCTGACGGGCGGCTGATCTGTTAAATGATAATGATTAGGATTTAATAGGCTGCAATGCTTCGCGTGTCTACCAGATGGCATAAATTCATGAATTGTAATGCAGTATTTATATATATACTGTGCAGTATTGCAGCCAGCGGGAATAAAATGCTTCAATCCCTGCCTGGAAAATACCTCAATGCACTCGGGCAGAAAACAGTCACAAACCTCAATACACCCGGGTATACCTGAATTCGTGGGACTAGCCGAGCTCGAATAAAGTGTGTCGCCAGTGTAGTAACCCACCTCCAACATTTAGAACTAAACTAACCCAGAATTGTTCTTTCCATAAACTACTTTTCAGCCCTGAAATATTTGGTGTTTGTAGTGTGTAAAAATTGATACAAAAATGCTAGACCTTTCTGCTGCTAGCTAAAGAAAATGCCATCTATCTCTACCATCATATATTTTGAGAATTAGCACAACATACTTTGTGATGTTTGTGGGTGAGATGGTGAATTAGTGTAGTGTTACCTTGATCATGGTGATAGATATCTGCAATGTATAAGGAACACAGACAGATGAGTATTGTTGACAAAGCTCCGCAGAGCATCATCATGACAATCCTGTCATCTCTCTGTGGGTTATACCTTCGCAGACCCAATGGTGCATACATCTTAAAATTCTAATTTATACACACTATAAAAGAATAAAAATATTGAGTCTTTGAAAAAATGAAATGTTCTGAGTCTTTAAAAAAATGAAATGTTCCTGATAAGATCAGGCCTCTGCTGGTATCTTATTTTCCTCGTTGGTTAACGGTCAAAGTTTATGTCTCATCAAAATGTTAACTTGATGCGGCTGTGCTTTAGCTGACTTTGGTCATTGGTGGAGCTTGAATGAGTTTTATGTGAGTCACGTGGATCCAGGAATCTCTGACACTTTAATTGCGATATTGGTGGTTAGTATGGGCCTTTTCATCTGGGATGAAGAGCATGCTTGTTTAGGAACTACTTGACCTTTAACTCCATCTCGCGTAGGTGCACTTTTATCATACCTTATGCCTAGAGAGACTCAAAAAATATATTAGTGGCATACAATACTTATTAATTGTTTTATTACCAATAGATGGTCCTTAATTTGTTTGAACTACTGATAGTCATAAGTCATCCCATAAGTGTCTCATAGGGAGATCATTTATACCTAGGAATAAATTCTTGTATCAATGTTTACTACTGTCTTAACATCCGCATATAGACAGAGGTATCCCCTATTAATGCTCCTCACATTTAAAACTAAGCAGCTAATGTGGACTTGACTGTACTACAATCTAAATTCCTAAGACTTTGGGCCTCAGCCATTGTAAAACCAATTGCTTCCATAATCAACTCTATCCTGTCTACAGGTCATATCCCTAAGACCTTGAAAACTACCAGAGCTGTCCCAATCTTCAAAAGTGGGGACAAAAACACTGTCTCAAACTACAGACCAATCTCTCTTCTCCCAATGCACACTTGCTCTCATTCATGCCTCTCTGTCATCTCCTCCGATGCAAATGGTATCAACCTTTTCATTAAATACTAACTAACCTTAAAACTTCCCCCACAAATTAGGCATCCCAATAGCCTGCACTCGTGGCTATTATCCCACGCAACCATCCTCTGCTACCATCTGTAAAAGCTGTAAAAATGTTACAACAAAGATTCTGTTATCAAATGAGTTTATTCAGAGTGCACACAGTGGAGACAGCTTCAAAACAAAAAGCTCTCCCCCAGATAACACGGTATGCCATATATTTATACCCTAAAACCTAAAGCTCCACCCCTTTATGGGGGAGCTTGCACGTCACTAAATATTACCTCATTTTGTAATACATAACAATGCTAAAGCTGATGTCATTTTGTAATACATAATAATACTGAATAACTGTATGTAAGCTAAAAATCATTATGGGGTTAAATGTGATGTCAGTTCTGCCACTTGGCACTTAGTTTGAGAAACTGAGCTTATCTTACAGGCTTCTCATAACATCTGGCCTGTTTACACTTTCAATTTGAAGCTGATTGGATGAGGAAAGATCAATAATGTCAGCTAGGAGCGAAAACATTCCATTCTCTCTTTCACACAGATTTCTTCACATAGAAAGATGACATTAAAACTCACAAAGACAAGATGGCGGACTAAAAATAGTTAAACAAAATGGCTGCTTTGACCCTAATGCTGTTACGTCAGACCCCCTAATGTCTCAACTTTGTCACAAACAATAACAAAATAATATTAGAATTCAATCTAAATTCTGTGTCAATATACAAATGGAAACTATGATTCTATATGTATGTTTGGTCTTACAATGCATGCAAATGTGCAATAAAGTCCCTGGCATTATCAAACTGGTTTGTTTTCTTCTTCATATACTGTACTGTGTTAATACTTTATTTTTGAAAACAGAGTCGTCTTCCCACTTGAAGTAAAACAAAGGAACTAAATAAAACCCTTAGAATTGGTGTATGTTATAGAAAACCTTACATAATGTTTGTTTACAGCTGCACTATTTATTGTTCCAATCAATTATGTTTTGTAGGTTAATGAAATCTACCATGATGAGTCATTGGGTGCCCACATTAATGTCGTACTAGTGAGAATAATCATGCTGAACCATGGGAAAGTAAGTCTTTCATGCATTGCATTAACATTTATTACTGTTTACTAAATCCTTAATTGCACTTTCGCCTTCTGGTCATACCATCCAACATACCTCCCCATTTTCACTCCTGTACACAAAACAGAAAGACACAATTTTTGAAGAAAATGGTCAAAGTAGTTTATTCAAAATCTTATACATAAATTAATAGCACCTTGCCAGCACCACATATATGTAGAGTTCCAGACTCATTTGTATTCCAGCCACCAGTTGTACCTGCATTTTGTGGCAATCCAAATTCCATAACCACTTTCAATGAGAAGAGTATTATATTATATACATACAGGCATACCCCGGTTTAAGGACACTCACTTTAAGTACACTCATGAGTAAGTGGTGGTAGAAATCCTGGGATTCCAGCGGTGCACAGCCGAGTAGAATAGGAGACCAGCAAGGTGTAGGTTAAAAATATATGTTTATTAACAAACCATGGTATGGGGGACACACTCTGACGCGTTTCGGATTGACATAGGGCCTCATGCAGTAAGCGACGAAAATGTGAAATCAGCAAGCTTACCGATTAGCCATGTTCTTGGCGATTTTCCCTCTCCGTATGCAGTAAGTGCCGAATCCCTTCAGAATCAAGCCGAAAACCATTCCGCCCACTCTCACGATGATTTGCCGATCACACACAGGTGTATCGGCGTGCATGGCGGGGTGCTGTTAGGTTCGCCAATCAAAATTCTTGCTAAATCAGGCGAAGCAAGCATGTTTTGGATAGCGCGCCATATTTAAAGGCAACGTGTACTGTTAATCATTCTCTGTGTTGTTGGGAGTGAGAGAGAGAGACGCACAGAGCTGGGCGATTTAATATTTGCATATTGACTGAGAGAGTTGTTGTGTATTGTGAGAGCTTTGTCCTTTGTTGTTTTGTTTACATCTTTGTCTTGTTTTGTATGTGGAAGTGTTTCGTGTGATTGGCTGTACATTTGTTTTCTGTTTTTTGTGAGTGCTATAAGTATGCCCGCAAAGCGTGGGAAGAGTGATGCTGGTGTGAGTGGTAGTGCGAGTACGCGTCGGAGTGAACGTACTGTTCAGGGGAGTGCTGTTGCTGGGAGTGTGAGTGCTGTTGCTGGGAGTGCGAGTGCTGTTGCTGGGAGTGTGAGTGCTGCTGGTGGCTCAGTTGCTGATGGGGTGTCTGGTGGTGGCGTGCTTGCTGGTGGCCAGCTTTTGGAGTCTCTTCCATTGGAACAAGGAGAGTCCAGTCAGCAGCAGGCAAGCTCTGAGCCTAAACGTGCTCGGAAGAAACGTGTGGAGCATCCACGTAATCCTCGGTTCAATGACCAGGAAAATACAGCTCTTGTCACTGGGATTCTGGAGCACTATGACAGTCTGTATGGACATTTAGTAGGTAAGTGTACCTATCCATTCATTCTTCAAATACATGTGATCCTAGGTCATGTGAGTTTTGTTAATATGCAAATATGGGTCCATAATATCTATCAATGTTAATTATTGTGGAAACACATCTTTTTATCATGCGTTACAACGACAAGAAAACTCAGCCGTTCAATTTACGCTAACTGCATACAATATTAATGCAAGCTTCCTTACATGTCTAGGTTTAGAAGTGAATGCTCATGTGCTTCACATATTACACCTAAACCAGCATGTTTGGTATCTCTTGGAACAGCTAGGAAACAGTGTAGGAAACTGGTGGTTGTATTATTATGAATTAACGTCATATATTTTGTATGTATTTCTAGTGCGGACAAGTTCATCAAGCAAAAAAGAAATGTGGGACAAAATAATAATTGGTGTGAATGCGTGTGGGAATCGGGTCAGGGACAAGATTAATTGTCGCAAGAGATTTGACGATATTAGGGCTAAATTAAAAAAGAAAATACAAGACCAACGCGTGCATGCTTCTGCCACTGGAGGTGGGCCGCCAGCACAACGTCTCATCTTAACTCCATTGGAGGAGTTGCTTCGGGAAAAATTACTTCCCGTCGTCGTGGAGGGTTTGCCCGGTGACAGAGACATCGGAATTTATTCCTTACAATTTCCACCAGGTGAGAAATGTTACTGTACTAAATATACATATAAGTTGTAATCCTACTAAAAGCAGTAAATAATATACCACGTGGCATTGCGTGCTCATTTGCATGTCAATTCCCACAATCCTTTGCTGCAGTGGAAGCAATTTATGGTGGACGATTATGGGGAACAACAGGGTACCACACATGTGTAAGACATGCTAATGAGAAAATATTACTAGGTACTGGTGCAGAACATATATATATATTATATTAATGTGTATTTTATTTATTTAACTCCTACAAACACGACATTACTGCCTCTTCAAATCATGCATCTAATATATTACATGCAACGGCCAACAAACATCACTTGCACTAACAAATGTGTTTAGGTTTATTAAAAGGTCCTTTTTTGCTTCATATCATATACAGACATCATAATGAGGCACACGTCACATATGTTATGACATTGTGTTCATAGCTTGCACACTTCAGAGTAATATTTTGCTCATCTACCATTGTGTTAAAGCAGCTGCAATTAATATGTAATCACAGCATACACGTCAACAGAGGGGGTGGGGTTCAGCACACAGCCAAATAACAGGGTCATGTTACGGTCAACTTTGTTGACACCATTTTCACCTGCTTGAAGTAATTGAAAGGTCTGGGTGATTACTGTTTTTGGGGGATGGACTACCGTTCTTACAACCTGACTAGCAAAACAGAAGGTAATCACAGTCATTTGAAAGGTTCACTCTAGGTACTAATTCTCCCAACAAGCCATTAGGTATGAAACCGTACGTCCCACATTCGTTCACTCAGATCTATAGTTCAACTGATATCAACACCACATTATCACACACTGCATGTGTTGTGTTGTTGAGTGGCAGCCACATTCAGCCGTGCAACAGCTTCTATTAATGTACCACACATATCCTCTAACAAAAACTATTACTTTTCCAATATGACTTTCTTAATGATAAGCATTGTGAAAGTTCATCTCATGATAGTTATGTACATGATTATTGTGATATGAGTACACAACATATGCAGTGTATGTCCAATATTAATTATATTATCCTAACGCATTACTGCATAAACATAGAATGTTGTATGTTACAGAACTAAAAAGCCCTAAGTACACTGGCATGTACATTGTAATTACAAATATTTATGTTCACTTTGCCACACACATTTTCAGTTCAGGAACTGATGCTGTTAGTTAGCCATAAAAACTCAACATACAGTAACTCTATCTTCAATATTTACACATGTCAATTAACAACTGATGTTATTGTTCTATATAGTTGCTCCTGGAGGACATGTGTCACCTCAGATGGAACAAGTGTCTTCACCTGGGTCATGCAGCTCATCACACCTGGAAGATATGTGTATGAGGTGTAGGACATATAATATGTTCACTTCTATATGTTATGTTAAAAATGTTCATTATTTGTTTTGCACATGTTATTTAAATAGGATTACTTACTGTCAGTGAAAATGAACTTTTTTTACACAACATGTACTGTATTGTGTTTGTGATGTGAAGTATCATGTAGGAGTTGTGAGTGTTGAACAACTTTTCATTCATTCTTATTTCACATTGAGTCCAAACAGAATTCGTAAGTCAAGGTACATTTTAATGTGACGTTATAAAACGTATGAAAACATTTTAGGTGTTAGTTATCACAGTGTATAATTACATAGTAAAACAGCTGAGATTAACATGCCATTTCATTATGTGTACATTTATTTTTAGCACATGATGATAATGATGATGATGATGATGATGCCGCCAAAGACACAGAAATGCAATCAAGTGACCATGAAGAGGTTCCCATTCAAAGAGTTACACAGGCTATTCCTACAGCAACTAGCACATACGCTGCAATAGTAGCTTCTGATGTAGTCATTGTTGAAGCAGAAAATCGTCGCCATTCAGATCTGATGTCAGTGCACGAAAGGATGATATCACTGCAGGAAGAAACGATATCACAATTGTCACATCTCCATAGAGTCTTCATTGAAGTGCCTAAACAAATGCAAAAAATTAACAGGTCGTTAGAAGCAATAGTTGTTCAGCTAACTCAAGCTAATCACTTGAGAATGACTACAGCAGCACATCAATTCAGCTTTACACCATCAGAGGATGGATGTTTACATGCTACTACTTTTTCACCCCAGTCATCTGATGTTCATTCCCCAGGTCGGGATGTTACCGGTAAAGTAGCTGAAAGTTCTGTGCATGTTCCTGACAACATCCTACCGCTGCCATCTGTAGAAAATCTGGAGCCGACACCTACAAAGGAGGTGCCAAAAACAAAAATGCACAAGCAGTTACTACTGACCAGTTTTTGGACACAAACCAAAAAACCCAAACATGAAACGGAGCAAGCATCAGTTGTGCACTGTGTACCAACTTGTTCACAAGTGTCACTGGCCACAAGCCCTGCCCGTGAACAGTCACTGGACACAAGCCCTGCCCGTGAACAGTCACTGGCCACAAGCCCTGCCCGTGAACAGTCACTGGCCACAAGCCCTGCCCGTGAACAGTCACTGGCCACAAGCCCTGCCCGTGAACAGTCGACTGGACACAAGCCCTGCCCGTGAACAGTCACTGGACTCAAGCCCTGCCCGTGAACAGTCACTGGACACAAGCCCTGCCCCTGAAGTGCCACAGGCCACAAGCCGTGCCCCTGAAGTGCCACAGGCCAGTCAAAGTGGCTCTGTTGTGCTTAAAGTTGTAGCCAAACGGAAAAGAAAAATCCAAGAGACAACAAGCAGGCCTGTGACTCGGTCTCAAAAGGAAAAAAAAGAATAAATGTTATAATTAACTAAATCTGTATTTGGCCTTGTTTTGTTCACTTGAGATTATCTAATGAATATTGTATGTATGATGAAGACCTGTTGTTTCCAAACATTCAAGTATGTCCTTGTACACGTGAAGGTTTGGAAATATTAACAGTCCTAATGAATGAATATTTTTATTTATATTTATGTATTAATCATCTGTTCAGTAATGGTCCTACATTACCCAGTTGCTATGTTTAGAGAAGCTGCAATTCACTTAGCTGCAAAACATTGTATTTGGGTGTGTTTGATAGGTATTTGAGCTAGTCATTGCATGTGAATATTATTCACATGAAACTTAAATCAAACATCTATTTAACTGCTAACATCTTTTATGTCCGTGTAGAGCAGGATTAAGTGTTAAATATTACTTACCTTCACCTTGCTTGAACCTTCTTAATGTTGTCCTTTCATCATGTATGAGTACTGGTTTCAATCCCATATCTGTGAATGTTTAGTAATATATATGTAGTATGTATGGATATATGTACACACACACAGTGTAAAAAAAATAATATATATATATATATATATATATATAGATAGATATATATATATATATATATATATATATATATATATATCTAAAATGGTATATATTTATTTTCTCACAACATTCACTTGATTCTTCCTTGTGAAAACACAGTATTATAATAATAAAGGCCTAATGTTAGTGAAATATACATAATCTGAGCCTATAACACTATGGGCTTAAAATTATTATTAATCACATAATTCACTCATCTTGATCACCATTTAAATAGGTTTCATACAAGGCCTACTTACTGGCATCAATATGTTCAGTGTACAACTGGATTAAATAGATATATTATAGGTTCTAACACTACAGGCCTTCTAAACTCACAAAAGGCCTTGTTTGATGGTATATCTAAATTGGACACAGCTGAATGTAATAGGCCCTCAAACATACTAACCCTGTAATATTTAACCATTTCAAGAAGTATGAGCAATATAAAAATCCCTGTTTACATATAAGCCCTTAAATACAGTAATATACACACACATATTTAAATATTGGTTTTAGAGACATATATATATATATATATTGTACAATATACATATGTATATGTGTTTATGAGATATATATATATATATATATATATATATATATATATATATATATAAATAATCTACATATATACACATAGTTAAACTCTGTGACACAGACAGGGAGTTAACCAGACAGAAAGATACACAGTCAAATGTAGCAAAAAACATAGACCAAAAAACATTAGCAGGTGTGTGTATATCTCATTATATGTCTGTGTAAGCACTATTTTCATAATGCCAACACTGTTTTTTTCCTCACCCACATTGTTATTTAATGAAAATCCGACACTTGTTTTGAGAATGTAGATAAAAAAACCTTAATTTGACTTTCACAGTGAAATGGCAATCAGAAACCACAAATGTCTGCCAATTATTTCTACACAATCGAATTGGTGTTTGCAAAAAGGAGTGAAACATGTAACTTTTCTGGTGACCTTGAGTACAAACCCACAAAACAGATAACATTTACATAGTTTCACATTCTCAAGAGAGAACCTACAACTCCACTCACATTATTTGAGACGCTGCAATGGCTGAGGATCTAATTCTCAACAGTCATCCACACAAAGCGTATAAAGTAATGATTGCGGAGGCGATCATATCAACTCAAGAAAACAAAGCCAACGTGGGCCAGATCTATGATTTGATCAGAACAAAATATCCTTATTACCAAGACCCTGGGCGCGCTGGAAATTTTAAATCCTCTGTAAGATTCACTTTATCAACAAATGAATGTTTTGAACGTGTGCAGGATAACCTACATGAAAGGTGTGGATTTTGGCAGATTGCACCGCAATTTAAAATCAGCATGGAACATGGTACATATCTTCTGATAAATAGCATATTTATTCCTAATAACAATAGCAATGGATCCGCTACTACTGTTCCGTGTGAATCGATACCTGCTGCAATATCTGCACCCTCCATTCCTGAAACACACATGCTACAAGAACATAACTGCTATGATGTTTTACAAAGCATTTCTGCTGCAAACGCATTCGAATGGCTACACGAAGAAATGAACATACCTCCGGACCAATTGTTTGAAGAAGGCAGTGCCAATTCCTATGAGCGCCTCATGGAGATGTGTGTCATACAGGATTCAGCGGTTGGCTCAACCATGGATGCAAATGCATTGTCTTTCTGGAGCGAGCAGTTGCAGCCAGACGAAGTGTTACTTCTAGAAGAATGGTAAATATAACAATCGTTATGCGTTGACTCACCGTTAAATTTTAAAACTTTTGTCTATCCACCATTTTTACTTTAAATGCGTGGATACAGCGTTACATTGCAGACTGCATAACATGTAGCGTTCACAAACACATTGTTTCCTATTACAATATACTAGAACCAGAAAGATTAGTACACATTGGTCACGGAATACATATTCCTACTTTCCTATCTCTTAAAACATATAATAGCAACATGTTACCATAACTGTAACACACACCTGTTTCTTTATCATGCAACATCTATAAAAAAAAACGGGTCGGCCACATATGACGTGGGACCCTTGTCATGTGCCAAGGCGTCCTTAAAAAGGATTACGGATGTAAGGCCCGCCTCCAACCGACGTGCGCGCGTCAAAGCCTATTGGCTGTGTCGGTTTGTTATAGTTACGGTCACTGCACTGTGTCATGCGTGCGCGTCTGTGTTTGTGGGCGTGCACTGTGCGTTAGCCCAATGTTAATTCTGTGGGAGGAGTGTTTGCGTGCACTTCACACTGCCTTAACATGACGTCACACGTATTGGATTCGCTCATTGTGTGATCGGCCGTTCTTTCCGTCCACACACATCTGTTTAAAAAGATTATAGAAGTACGCGTTTAGAACGAATGTAGTTTCGCCTTCATTGGATTTGAAATAAATATTATATGGTTAATGGTAGTTACAACATGTATTGAACGCACAACGTACGCATTGTTTTGCGCATGCGCTAACACTTTGTCGACCCAATCGTGAAGTGCGTGCGCACAGTAAGATGTGCGCGCACATTTTTATGTATACAGCCAACGGACAGTTCATATACATAGTTATGCATGCAACACAATTAACAAAATGATTAATAATGATGTTTACTTGTAACCATGTAGTTCTAACATATAAGTGATTAACGCGTGGATATACACAATCATATAGAGATGTGTAACGCGTTGTCACGGCTACACATATATTAAGGTGCCATCTTTGACCATCATGTGTTTGCTGTTTTTCAGAGATGTCGGGGAACATTCAATGGGATCAATGTATGATTTCAGACGAGTCTAACGTTATATGAGATGATTGTGAGGAGGAGCGACCGACTAATATACTACATATGGAACTATTTTGATATTGCTTGCAGCGCATATTAAATAACAATACAAAATGTGATCCAATTATGCCTATATTGCATAAGCACTTAATTAACATAATGATGTTGCTAAACAGTGCAGTTAGAGAATTTAATGTGTGTTCTTTATTTAGTACTAACATTATATGGCATGGTCTGTTTAATATATAACAACCATTCCCACTCTGAACAAACATTTGTGTAGTATATTGTCTAATGGAACGTATGAATGTAGAAACTATGTAAAGGAGACTTACAACCAACTAGCCATTTCATGTAAAAATTCGCTTGTAACATGGGAATTTTGTTAAAATGGTTTGGGACTGCTGCAAATAATGTTATTGCCAAGATGTAGTGGTCAACTACAATGCATGCAGTTATGAATATTAGGTCAACATCATGTAAACAATTACGTATAAGGGGATATTTCTTGTAGCAAACTAACTGTAGTTTTCTGTGTTTATTAAACGTTCAACACATACATAGTAAAGTGAATATGATGATATAAGCTACCATAATAAACCTGATGTTATCATTTGACGGTGTTATACATGCATCATACACAAATTGATACAGACACAAACAGTTGTATTGAAAAGTGTGCCTATGCAAATGTGCACGTGATTGACGTTCATATGTTGAGAATACTTGTAAATTATCATCATAATAATGATGAAGTGACATGAATTACATGACAACTATATTAACAACATTGTCATTGGGTGAAATTAATAATGCAAAATTATACTCGAATTTGAGACACTATTGGGTTTGTGTTAACAGTTTGACACTTGTTACATGTAGGTCACATCAACACAGATGTGTGACTTATACATACACATGTGACAATGTTAAAGTAATCTTTACTAATAATTTACAGCATTACTAATCACATACATTGCAACATATAAGATGTACAAAGCATTGGTGTGATTACAGGCATTCATGCATGGACTGTTATGATCACTCAATTGCATCCGTGATTAATCATCTCCCGTAAGGATAAAACTATCAGCATTTATCCCGTTCTCTCCACCCACCTCTATATTAAATTAATGGTATTTTTAAGGGAACATACATTAAATGTGATGTAATGGCACTAATCATTTTCTAATACAATGCTCATGAAACCTCAATAGTAGCTAAACGCATGTACATGATTCAGAAACTACATGTATGTAAAATTTCACGTTTAGCAATATGTTGGGTTTTTACATCGTATAATTAAACGTCTATTGAGGTAGGCACATCTTATGACAGATGTCAGTTCATATACATACCATGATCAGTCATAGAGGAGATATACCTATAATACAATGGAACAATATATCAATTGCAAAGATTGACATGACATCTTCACTAACGTAAGCAACACAGCAAAGTGTGTATTTGGTGTTAAATGTGAAACACCATGTATATTTTATCACATAAAAAATTAAAAGCAGGCTGGTGTACACATCATATGGATGCGCATGTTACACTGTCACAATAACATTGTATGTAACCATACTGCAAGAATGAATGACTATGGCCATACTATGTGTATTGTGTTAGCATCATCAACAACACAATGCTAAACAATTACTCATTTGTTACACCAGTTGTATTCACATACACACAACTAATTCACAATCGAATAAGGATTATATAACCTGTGCAACAATAACATACCTGTGCCACATGCCTTTGTGCACACAGCAGAGAAGAGAAAGGTGTGCAACCCATATTCATCTGTGTCCTAACAGAAGGTTATGTAAAAAAAAAATAGTGTTAATATAACATAATTAATATATCAAAGTAGTACGATAAAAATATATGTTTTTACTTACAAGAAAAAAACGAACTTATGAGATTCTGGCGTGTATGGCCACCACTGGCTGTTTGCTCATTTTCAGCAGCTACATGGGTGGGATGCTCCTCTACCAAAGCCTCAGCTAGGTCTGATTGTACATAATGTATGAGTGCCACATTGTGCAAAATGCAACAGGCAATGATAATATCAGACACTTTTTGTGGCTTGTATAGAAGAGCCCCACCAGTTCTGTCGAGACACCTAAATCTGGTCTTGAGTAGGCCAAATGTCCTCTCTATAACAGATCGCGTAGATATATGGGCTGCATTGTACCTCTCCTCTGCTTCAGTTTGAGGGTTTAGCACCGGAGTCAAGAGCCACGGCCTAATTCCGTATCCTGAGTCACCTATAATCAATGGAGCACACATAAGCTTACATTAGTGATAAGATTCTACAATGAAATCATTCCTAAACAAAAATGTGTTTGGTGTTACAACATCCAAATATGTACTCACCCAGCAGCCAACCATGTCCAAAATGTCCTTCTTCGAAAGCATGGAAGACTGAAGAGTTCCTCAGGATAGAGGAATCGTGACTAGAACTAGGGAATTTGGGTACCACATGCATTATCCTCATCGTGGCATCACATACCACCTGGACATTCAGTGAATGGTAGTGCTTACGGTTGCGGTAAACATGCTCACTCTGACTAGGTGGAATCAAAGCAACATGGGTAAAATCGATTGCACCCAGCACACATGGTATCCCTGCTATGTTATAAAAGCCATTGCTGACTTCCAGCCACTCTGTCGCCTCTGTAGGAAAATGAATATAATTCCCAGCGCGTCTATTGAGTGCATAGAGAAACTGGGTAAAGGCCCGCGAGAATGTAGATTGCGAGACCCCGCCCACTATGCCCACTGTTGTCTGGAATGACGCGGAACAAGATAATGTAATGAGCACAGCATTTTAACAAGCCCAGGGACTGCACGACCTCTGGCTGTCAAAAAATCTAAATCTCCCCTTATCTCTTCATAAAGAGATAAGATTGCTGCTGAACTCAAACGATAGCGACTTACTATCTCCTCCTCACTCATCCCATCTAACAGGGTTCTCTCCCTGTACACACGCGGATGAGGCACAACTTGTCTCCTCTGTCTTCTCCTCTGATCTCCTATCCCTCTACCTGTCCCTCGCCCTGTCCCTCTCGTATCCACGTGCCTATCCCTGTCACTGTCCCTGGCCCTGTCCCTCCCTAGCCCTATGTCATTCTCTTCATCTGCAAGCCACTCATGCAAAAGAATGTTCCGATGTCTCCTAAACAATCGCAACATTTTGAAATGAGTAGCTGTGAATGAGCAGGTAATGGGCGTCCTTTAAATAGGTATGTGATGATGTCAGGTGACATAGTAAAATGCAAGGTGTTACATTAACATATTAAAGTACTTGGCTCCCAAGCTGTCTCCATTTGATATAAGAAGTATTTGTTCTGTGTATTCAGCAGGGAATCATGATATTTGACAATGATGTAACGTGAAGCTTTGTACAAGCATTCATTGAAAATTATTAGTGTAATGTGCAATGCATGTAACACTTCTGAACGCAACACTCAGTCATGTAATTAGACAAAAAGCCTGAGATTGACGTCGAAAAAGTTTGCTGTAACATGTCTAATTAGCCATGTTATTGTCACATGTTCACAACAATGAATTCTCGTGTGCATATGCATAAATTTATGTAATGAGGATAGTTGCTATTGAATCAGTTTGAAAGGTGTAACAATGATTAACTAGTGTAGATGTGTGTATAAGTTAGCTTGAAGTGCTTGTAATGCAACGTTTACAATGTAAACATGCAATGTGATTGACTGTCCAATAACGGACGTCATGAAAAAAGGGAGGACCCAAAGTACATGTAAACATGAGAAGAAAGATGTACATGAACGTTTAAAGATGCGTTACACATTACAAGCATTGTGTAATGTAAAGCAACATGAATATACGGTGGATATGTTAGATGTGTGACATGTGTAACATCATATAAACAATTGTCGCTCAGTTCAGTAAAATGTGTCATATGATGTGAGGTTCTCCTTTAAGAGTTGAGTATAGGATTTTCCCTTGACACATCATCACATGATGAGTAATGTGACACGCAAATGATGAAAACATATAAAAGTACAATGTTAATCAAATAATACACGTCAGGTGTGACACAATGCAGTGAATGCCCCCCACACTGTAATGCTAATCACATTTGTATTGTGAGCAATGGAACGTAAACAGTACTATAATGTTATACGTCCCCGCTCCATTGACTCCATTGATGTACAGATGATTTTTTTTCTTTCTAAGTGCCGTTCCGGCAGCCTTAGCGATCGTTCTCCCCTCCAACTTGCCAACTTTAGTTGGCGGGAGAAATTGGCCATAAAGTCTCAATTTCTTAGTGCCGATCAGCCCCGATAAGCTGATTTTGCTACTTGAATACAGCCGAATTAAAAAAGTGGCGATAAGTGCCGAAAACAGGCTTATCGGCAGCAGACTGGCCATAACAAAATTATTGGATACGAAACCTGCCGAAATCAAGCACTTATTGGCGCTTACTGAATCTCAAACCCAATTTTGGCAGTAAAATGGCGAAAAAACCCTTATCAACGCTTACTGCATAGAGCCCTAAGAGAGAAATGTAATATTAAGAGTAATATTTTTGGGGCATTTAATCTTCCCCATACACGCAGTACATTTGAATGCCATACAGTAGAGGCAACTCTTATTCTAACAAAAACCAGTGGCAATTCCCCAAAAGACCCAGGTACACCCAGGTACATTCAACGTGCCTCAAACTAGCCCAGAACATACCCAGCACATACCCAGCACATACCCAGAATGTAACCCGGCTAGTTTACAGCAAATGTTAGAATAAACGTTGCCTCTACTGTATGTTGCTTGTTTTGCACTCTTCCAATTCACTGTATGGTGTGTGCATTTCAGTGCAGTTACATGTTTGTATTTCTCTTCTAACAATACTTATCTATTACCATTTATTTGCCATTTGTACTTCTCAATATGACACGTTGGGTGGGAAGTACCGGCTGGGTGTCATGCTGGAATGTGATGACCTGTCAGTATCAGGAAAAAGAGAACACAGGAGCACACCAAGGTAAGAGTAGTATAGTGTAATACAAAAAATAAAAAGTAAACACTTACATATAATAAAACTTTAATATATCCTGATCTAGGCGATGTCCTCTTCAGTCGGCACCACTTGAGAGGGTATGCAGGGGCGATGTTCAAATCCCTCCAGATAGCAGTTCGCGCACTGGGGCTGTCTCTGTAGCACTAGCTGCAATCTAGCCTCCACGAGTGTAAGCGTGGTTAGGGGCAAAGTGCGCATGCGTGGGAATGAAGCCCTCCGTAGCCGTCTGTGGATGCCTGTCCGTTTAGGTACTTGCGACCGGAAAAGATACACTTGTGTGTATGCCAGCTACCAAGGTGAATAGAAGCTGGTTACACAATTCGCGACGCGTTTCGTATACCATGCATACTTCTTCAGGCCTGAAGATGGGCCTCAAGCCTTGAAGTGACCTTCTTAGGGGACGCAAGAAAAGTGTTGTACCTGCGGTGTAAGATCCTAAACAATGCAATAAATACCATGGAACCATATACCAGTGTGATTCACTGTCTATTGCTAAAGAAAGGTGTCAGTCTGGACCATCCTACTATCCAGAGGATCCACACTGACTGGAGGCGCTGCAACCAATGAACAAAGGTACCCTGTAAATCCTGTCCTGATGATTCCCCACTCCACCGTGGAAGTCCTCAACCCTCCTGTTACCTCACAGGTATGCACCATTCTACACCAAAACACTAGTAGCAGACAAAATCTCACTTAGTTTGGGGGCAAAGGGGCTACACTAATAAAACAGCATACTGTAAGTTATATTCCTTTTTAAAAATAGCACCTGTGTTTCCAGTTTTAACCCACATAGAAAGAGGTGGCAGATTGAACCCTGAAAGTCTGCCTCATTATATTATATACCCTGTTTTCTGTCATTCACAACATTCATAAGACATGTATTTATCAGGAGACAAATCTATTTTATGCCTCATATAATGAAGACTTCTCCCTTAGTCATTGGCAGATTCACATTAGAGCAGATACAGGTGTCACGGTAACTTATGACAAGATATAATAAACACCAAATAACTGGGTTGAACTTAACGAGGCTTAGATATAATAAAGTATATTTATTCCTTAAATAGGTGAACACAGCAATATAGTATAGTAGGATGAGAAGTAACAGATAGCAATTCTCCGGCAATCAGGTAACAATCAAGATGATATTTGAAGACAATGGATATAGGGTTGACCACAGTTTATATATCTTTGTAACCCTATTCCTAACATTGAGTACAGGCTATTGGATAGCAATTACCTGTATCCAATCCTTAACGTGGGAACACATTTTGACCCATGCCCCCCAGCTAGTTAGCCCAGGCGCACTAGGAACCTGAGGGTCTCATTTCTGTAGCCCCACATTTACATCAGGGATGCCGGCCAGTCTGCCAAAAGGAATATCTGGCAGGATGCCCCTTGTTTGTAGGTGTAAAATATGACACTCACAGACCACTCTAGTTTGAGGCATCTCCGCCTTCAGGTAAACAGTGAACGTGGCAAAACCCTTTGAACAGTACTTAGTCTCTAGACATTGAGTCACCTCTCTGACCATCTGCTTCCCTTTGTGCAAAGGAATTTCCTCTGGTTTTTATCCCTGCCTTGGGATACAGTATTAAAGGTAAAATACAAACATATTAAAATATCCGGTTCCGTTGGGTCCAGCGGTTCCAAACTACCCAGATCTTAATGCCAGAACTGGGACACCATATGGTCCAAGTTTCAGCCTGCTACGACCTTCAGAACCGGAGATACACAAATACTACTTAAACCGTTTCCTATTTTAATACAAAATATCCAGGTGTAAATTAAATCACGTTTTTTCAGTAAATCCATATTGAAAACAACGGGCTTCGCTGCCATAGACTTTCAATGGCAAAATGCCGCTGTTGGCGGCTATGGGAATCCGCCGCCATAGACTTTCAACGGGGCATCGCCGTCGTTGAAGCCTATGGGGTTTCTCAGCCATAGCCGTTCAATGGAAATTGGCCGCCATTGAAGTCTGTGGGAAAATTCCCGAACCTTTAAGGGGGTCCATACTCCGTCGGGTTAGTCCGAGAGGGTCAAGGATGGTTCTGCAGCCGTGCCGGAACAGTGCCTACAGGTACCCCAAACCCTGGCCCTCAGGACCCTCCAGAACCGGAGATATGGGTTTATGATGTGTAGCTTTTCTGACTTAGTCATTTTCTTGAGCTGCTTCTGCCGCTGCCATTGGAACCTATGGCGCAACCCGCTCTCTCAGCACGACCCTTTCTGGGGGCCCTGGATTCGGGGACCGGTGGTGGTCGAGTGGGGGGAGGTCTAGGGACTAGTGGCAAAAATAATTTTATTTCTGGGTGCCCTAGAACCGAAGATTCCCACACCACTTAATGTTGAACTTGACTAATCAGTGATCAAAGCTCTTTTTCAGATAAAGTATCCGCTTTGCGGTTTTGCGGTTTGGACGGCAGCCAACTCGTTCCTGGAAAGCGCCATTGAGGAATCTCCATTGAAGTAAATGAGCCCATTGACTTACAATGGGAAACCGCTGCTCCTCCTCTCGGACGCCACCTGCTGGTCTTTGAGGGAAACAGGTCCAAAACAGCTAGATCCACCATTGAAATGAATGGAGCTCCAATGGCAGCCTATGGGACCCTGCAAAATGGTGCCTGAGAAGGCGGGAAAATTAAACAAAGGGCTATAATCACTATACAACTATTAACCCTTGCCCTCCCGGATGGATCCCAGTGTGTGTGTGGTGCAGACACTGATATAACAATAAAACATGGGGACATACATTTTCATGATAGAACAAGGGGTAAACCACATTCCTGGAGCGCAGTCCATTTAACCCCTTGTCTCCCTGGTGAGGTCAGGGGGTGGACATATGGGGTGCAACCCCTTTAATACCGGGCCAAACCCTCTCTCCCTCTACAACAGGTTTATACAGTAGCACCTCTTCCTCACCCCATTGTCATAAGCAGTTCGTACCTGTACCCGTGTTGATGGAGGCAGATGTGCAGGCTGACAGAAAAGGAAGTGGAGGGGACTTCATGTCTGTTTCAAGTGGCCTGACCGCTCCCCTGGAAAAAGCATGTAACTTCTCCCTCACTCCTTATTGGCAATCTTAAATCACAAGATTATGATTGAACAAGGTAAAATTAGAAGTGCAATAATGAACACAAATACAGCATAAGCAGGTTTTGGATTGTCTTGCATCAGTTTTATTAAATAACATTTTTTTCGTTTATTCCTCAACAGATATTATATTCATTCATTTAGATAAATAAGCATTCAGACGTAGGTTTTCTGTATTTTGTAATAGACCTGAAAGATTGTTATGCTTAAGAACTGAGCAAGAGCATACATATTGCTATTGATTAAACTGCTCATTAATGTTGTAAATCCCACAACAATCTACAACAACTCTTTTCATTCAATAAGGATTTCTTGCTTGCTAAAATATATTCGTTTTTAGTAAACAGGATAATTATTCATGTGCTAGATCAATTTTTAATAGTTCAATTTTGTTATGTATAGCTTTGCTGCAGCACTGACATTGAAAAAATGGAAATGCTTTATACTTTCAGTAATGTGCTCAGAAAATGAACTGCATGACACTTACAATCCTTATAAATAATGTATACACCTCAATGTCTAAGCAAAATGGTAATGAAAAGAAAAAGGAGATTTACAGTGTGTCTTAATTTTTGACAGTAGTCTGTCCTGGAATATTTTCGATTGCTTGCCACTCATTGTTCTTTCTGAATGTTACATTTATAGCCCCATATATAATGTTAATGGCATATTATCTGAGAAGAGTTTGTATTGTAGCAATATTACAGAGAAAGAAGCTACAAGATTTAGCAATAGCATTAAAGGGAGAGGAGAACGAAAGAGAAAAATCGAATATAAAACTTAAACAATGGTCTTGGGTCACTGGATGGATTGTAATTTTTACTGAATGTGATGGAAAAATCACACAATAGGGCTTTATTTAGGTGGGATTATTAGCAGCTCAGTCTTTGATATATTGAGTTTGAGGATGAGATTGCCTTGAGACAGTTGGAGGCTTCGGACTGTAATGCAGAATTGAGGATCGGTGTGGATAAATACAATTGTGTGTCATTTGCATACAGGTGATACCTGAAGCCAAACCAATCAATTAGGTCACCAAGGGAGTGTGCGTAGGCTAGAGAGAAAAGATTAGAGATCCCAGAAACAAGCCTCGAGACACACAACTGATAGATCGAGAAAAAGAAGAGGCGTTAGCAATAGATACACAAAAGGATCAATGATAAATGTTGGGAGAAAGCCAGGAGAGGATAACCAAGAACCAGGAACACCAAGGGAGTGAAGAGTATAAAGGAGACTACATTATCAATGGCTACAGACTGTTCCATTGGAATAAGAAGAGAATAATAACCTTGGGGTTTAGTAATGTGGAGGTTGTTTTCTACTTTGGTGAGTGTTGTTTATGTTAAAAACAAATAGGTTTAACTCTTAAGTCCTTAAGTGCTTGGGTAATAAAAGGACACATGCAATAATATAGGGAATATTAGATATCCCCAGGACTCATGTGAAAACCAACATAAGAATCAGTTAATAAAGGTGAAAATGTATTTAAAATAGTAGTTATACAGACATGGATAATGAGCAATAGTTGGGCTCTTCAGACCCTTTGAACATTGATAATCAAGCTCTAATGTTATCATAGAACTATTTAAAAGTTATACTTAGCCACAGGTTAGACTGGTTCTATAGTGCGGGCGTGCGCTACACCGTGCGCGCTCCCGGAAGTTTTAGTTGACTGAGGATAGCCAGCCATTGTATAATAGGGCCGCGCGCGCACGGAGGGAGATTGGAGCGGACTGACGAGGGAGAAGGTGAAGAAATGAATGATTTCATGCCGCTACCGGCACTGTAATGTATGTGTGTATGTATGTGCGTGCGGGTATGTGTGTGTGTGTTTGTGTGTATGTATGTGTCAAAGTTAAATAAAAAATATTTTTTATTACAACATTTTTTTTATTGTAAAAATATTATTTAATACACAATTCACAGTATCTACACACATACACACACACACACACATATATATATATACACACACAGTACCTTCACTCACAGCATACACAGCATACACACGAAAAGCATGCAGCACATGCACATGCGCGCACGGCCGCACACAGTATAGAACGGCCCTCAGATAGAAGTCTAGGTAAGTGCAGAGATTGTGTGCAAAGAGGGAGAAAATGGCACAGTGCAAGAAAATGAAAGCTCTCATTATAATCACACAATACCAGAGATACATAAGGCAAATAATGCAAAAGCTTTCTATGAAAGGGCTACCGGTCAGGTGGGAAATGTTTTGGGGTCGAGCACCTTCTTGTGGCCCATTCCCACAGCTCTAAAAAATGTAATATGGTACTGCCCTTTCAGTCCAAAGTTCAACAGATGCACTTTGAGATTCTCCTGTGTCTGGAGCCCTCTGAGCAGAATGAAATCCTGATTCGTGATGGTCTAGGACAGGGGTGCTCAAACTGGGGAACATGAGAGTTTTTTTAGGGGGGCGCGGTGGTTACAGAGGCCCCGCACTCTTCAGCGCGAGGCCTCTGTAAACTCACTTGCCAGGCTTTGGCCCACGCATCTCCATGGTGACGGGCATCAAATTACGCCACGGAGTCATGTGACGTGACGTCATATAATCCCACCGTATCATTTGATTCCCGTCGCCATGGCAACATGACGTCAAATAACACCGCAGGGTCACGTGACGTCACATGACCCTGCAGTGTAATTTGATCCGTATTAAAGGTAAGGGGGGCACGATCCAGGGGGAGAACAGGCAGGGGGGGTGCAGCTCAGGAAGTTTGCGCACCCCAGGTCTAGGAGTACATACTGCAGGCCTGCACAACTCGTAAAGTGAGAAGGGCCGAACTGCTCCAAGGAAAAAAAATTTGGGCCGCATGGGTAAAATCATCATCATCATCATCTCTCCTCCAGCACCTCTCATCATCATCCTGCACCTCCCATCACTCTTCCCCCCTGCACCTCCCATCGCTCTTCGCCCCTGCACCTCCCATCACTCTTCCCCCCCAACACTTCCCATCACTCTTCCCCCCCCTGCACCTCCCATCACTCTCCCCCCTGCACCTCCCATAAATCTCAACCCCTGCACCTCCCATCACCCTCCCCCTGCACCTCACATCCCTCTCCCCCCTGCACCTCACATCACTCTCCCCCCCTGCACCTCATATCACTCTCCCCCCCCTGCACCTCACATCCCTCTCTCCCCCTGCACCTCACAAGGAGCACGGGTAAAACAGCATTTATTATTCAAAATAACACATTTATTTACGATGTTTACTTGAAACAAAATTACATTTAAAATACTTTTATTCAAATTAAATGAATTTTCCCATATCAGCACCACCACACAGCCCATATCAGCAGCCCCCCACAGCCCATGTCAGCATCCCCTCTCCCATGTCAGCATCCTCCCCCCATGTCAGCATTCCCCTCCCATGTCAGCACCCCCCTCCCATGTCAGCATCCCCCTCCCATGTCAGCACCCCCCCTCCCATGTCAGCATCCTCCCTCACCCTCCCATGTCAGCAACCTCCCCCCATGTCAGCATCCCCCCCTCCACTGTCAGCAATCCTCCCTCCCCCCCTATGTCAGCACTCCCTCCCATGTCAGAATCCTCCTCCAATGTTCAGCATCCCCCCCATTGTCAACATCCCCCCCATGTCAGCATCCCCCCCCCAATGTCAGCATCCCCTTCCAAGTCAGCATCTCCCCTCCCCCCTCCCAGTCAGCATCCGCCCCTCCCATGTCAGCATCCTCCCTCCCATGTCAGCATCCTCCCTCCCCCTCCCATGTCAGCATCCTCCCTCCTATGTCAGCATCCTACCTCCCATGTCAGCATCCTCCCTCCCATGTCAGCATCCTCCCACCCAAGTCAGCAGCCCCCCACCCAAGTCAGCACGCCCCCCACCCAGTCAGCACCCCCCAACCAAGTCCAGCAGCCCCCCCCCAGTCAGCACCCCCCCATCCCCCCATTTCAGCATCCCCCCCCATGTCAGCATCCCCCCCCATGTCAGCATCCCCCCTCCCATGTCAGCATCCCCCCCATGTCAGCATCCTCCCTCCCCCTCCCAAGTCAGAATCCCCCCACCCAAATCAGCATCTCCCCACCCAAGTCAGCAGCCCCCCACCCAGTCGCGCAGCCCCCCACCCCCCCCTCCCATTCCAGCAGCCTCCCCCCATGTCAGCATCCCTCCCTCCCATGTCCAGCACCCCCTCGCCCATGTCAGCAGGCCCCCCCCCATGTCAGCAGTCCCCCCCCCCCCCTCCCATGTCAGCCAGCCCTCTCCCATTTAGCAGCCCCCCTCCCATGTCATCAGCCCCCCACCCATGTCAGCAGCCCCCCTCCCATGTCAGCAGCCCCCCTCCCATGTCAGCAGCCCCCCTCCCATGTCAGCAGCCCCCCTCCCATGTCTGCAGGCCCCCACCCCCATGCTTACCTGGTGATGGTGATGGTGACGGCAGGGAAGCGCGATGGATGCGCGCTCTAGCAGCAGACCCAGAAGTTTCGGTTTGCGCTACAGTGCTAGAGCGCGTCCCTGTACTGGAGGAGGGAAGAGGGAGGTTAGGGGAGAGCGCACACAGCGCGCACAGCCACTGCTGGAGCGTACTCCTACTGGAGCTCATCCTTTTTTCCCAACCAGGGAAGGGAGGTGATGAAGAGGGTGATGAAGAAGGGGGGGGGGGGCTGAAGGGGGTCCATCGCGGGCCGTATGTTTTGCAGCCCTGCTGTAGGAGCTGAGGAATGAAAGCATGCATGAAGACATATACTGTTCCAGAAGTGTAGAGGCAGAAGACAGGAGAGAGGCTGTGCGATAGTTAGATTGGTTAGTGGAGTTAAGGTTGTTGTTCTTGACAATTGGTCTCACAGCAGCATGTTTAAAGGGGAAGGAAAGATCCCAGGGGTAAGGAAAGAGTTGAAAATGTGAGTGTAAGGATTATAATTGGAGTGAGAGTTTGGATGAGATTGGTCGGGTGAGATCAAGTGGGCAGGTAGTTGTGAGAGGAGAAGAGTAGCTGATACACTTACTCATTTGTTACAAGGGAGTAGGTATCTTTAGTAGATGAAGGAAGGGCATATGAGATTAGAGATGAGGATGGGGGGAAACAGGGAATAAATACAGAGTTATGAAGGTTACGGTTGTTAGCAGAGATGGAAGCAAACAGGTAAGCCAGGGTGTTACAAGTGGGAATATGAAAGGGGCCATGAATTACAGGTGCAACGACGAGTATTCTAATACTTGCCTTGGAAAATCTGGGGCAATCACCAACAATACCCCAATAATGCTGCAACATTTTCTGTGACATTTTGCAGAAAAACTAATGGCCCATCGGATTAACACAGCGTGGGTCCTAGGCAGTCCCATTCAGTTTGAATGAGACTGCCAGGGACCCCCGCTGTGTTAATCCGATGGGCCATTAGTCCGTCTGCAGGAATTTCACTGAAATGTTTGCAGCATTACCTGGATATTGCCCCAAAATTTCCAAAGCAAGTTTTAGAATACTCATCATCGCACCTGTAAGCAGGAGGCAGCAGAAAGGAGGCAGAAAGAAAGGAGCAAACAGTCACAAGAAACTGTATGGTGCTCCAACATGAACCACTGGCTAAATAGCCCAAGACTATAAGCATATAAATTGGGTCCCTGGAGGTCCCAGACAGTCCAGACCAAAATACTCCAACCCTTGCAATAAACCACTTCCACTAGATACCGATTAGCTGGAAAAGATCCCACTGCAATGATGTGGGACCTTCACTGGCTAGTGACCAGACATAAATATCGGTTGGGTAAGTATGGGTGTATACAAATAAGCAGGTTGGAGTGACTCACATTTGTAGGGTCTTTTGTGGGAATTCCTC